>SDVV010013227.1:0-15180 GCA_016164225.1 Gammarus roeselii | reverse complement strand
GGTGGTGGTGGCTGCTTTGGAGAGAAACTTGTGTCGGACATTACTAGGAAAGAGGTTCAGGAGGCGGTGGACGTGATGAAAGCAGGGAAAGCCCCCAGTTTGAATGGAGTTGAAACCGAGTGCTTGAAAAGGGGTGGAGTAACGATTGTCGAATGGCTGGTGAGGCTGCTAGACCTGTGTTTCGTATCGGGCGTGGTGCCGATTGAGTGGCGCAGTGCTACGCCACTCAATTCGATGTACAAGGGTACAGGAGATAAACATGAGTGCTGCAACTCGAGAGTTATCAGTTTATTATGCGTTGTTGGGGAGTTGCACGGGCGAGTGCTGATCAAAAAGATTACAGACTGTTTGGATGGCGCCAATGAGGTGAACCGTGTGGCTATAGGAGTGGTAGAGGGTGAACCGATCAGATTTTTGCAGTCAGACAAGTCAGTGAGAAGTGTCTTTCGAAGGGAAAATATATGTTCTGGGCGTTCATTAATTCGGAATAGGCCTACGACAGGGTTGACAGGAAAGCATTGTGGAGGGTGTGGCGTCTGGATGGAGTGGGCCGAAATCTGTTATGAGCAGTTCAGAGTTTCTATGTTGAGAGCAGAGCATGTGTCAGAGAGTGGTTTACAGTGAAAGTGGGTCTGAGACAAGGCCGCGTTATGTCTCCCTGTGTGTTAAATTTCTACATGGATGTAGTGGTCAGGGAGGAGAACGCAAGTGTATTTGGTGGTGACTTGCAGGTGCTGGAAACGTATGGGCGAAGTTGTCAATTGAACCAGTTACTGTTTGCGGATGATATGGAATTGGAGGCAGGTTCAGGGCAGAAGCTGTGTAGGCTAGTGTGTGAGTTTGGTAGAGTGTGTGAGAGGAGGAAGCTTCGAGTGAACTTGGGTAATAGTAAAGTAATGAGATGTTCGAGGAATGTCGATGCGAGCGGAATTAGTGTCCTCCTTAATGGAGAGATATTTTAGGAAGTTCAATGTTTTTGGGCTCCCATGTTGAGAAGACTGTACTGGTGGTAACTGAAGTGAAGTCACGAGTGAAGGAAGGGTTTAAAGGGTTGGGTGCAATGAAGAGTGTAATGAGCTGTAGGACGTTGGGAATGGAAGAAAAGAGAGTGCTGTATGAGGGTGTAATGGTTCCAACTGTTCTCTACGATGCTGCGCTGAAAGCTGAGAGCGTTCAAAGGAACAACACTCACATGAATGTATTTGATTTTGACCTTCGCATGAGTGAATTATTAATTTCTACGTAAATTTTTTCCCTAATCAATAATATGCAGAACAATAATAGTGAATAGTTAAACTTACGTATCAGTCTATGATCGCTGAGTAGGCAAACGACAAGACTGTACTTATTTGAAGGAAAAGTCACAGCGCAGCTCTCTCGGTCGTTTGTTATTGGTTCAACACCCGTAACGCAACCGTCTTCGAGTTGCCACAGCAACACAGGTGCTCTATCCTTTGTCCCACTTCATCACAAATCAGATTTTGAAAGTGGCATGCTCCTGAAGATTGATCACTTCCAAGAATGTCTATAATCGGTGGGCGTAAAGTTTACCTGCATTCCGGTGAAATCGCTGAGAGCAGCCGACAGGCACACATTCCGATAACAACGGTTACCTAGAGACAAATGGCTGTATGTCAGGCTGACTTGAGCTGTAAGTCAGGCTGACTTAAGCTGACCAATTGCGCTAAGCCAAACTGATTTATTGTTTCCTCTCAGAGTTACAATTCGCTGAATTACATTTTCTGCGAATTTCAATTATCGATCATAATAAATACCTTTGTGAAATGATGACGCCGCATTTATATGATTGAGGTTGCAGATACGTGAGAAATTGTATTCGACAGTTTATTACTAATAGACTTGTGTTGATTAACCATATTCATCATCATCAAAGTTATTTCTATATAAGTCGGACAATGTATCGACCACGTAGGCCGAATAGCGATTTTTTTACCGGTCTTCCATTGCTAGAATATGTACTGCCATGGAACAAGTGTTATATTACACACCTTGTTCCAGTACTTTTTGTGATCTCCACGGTTTCATTCCTGCGCTGGCGTTCGAAAGTCCTGCTTCACTCTCCCCAGTGCATCGTCTGCTATGTCCCTATAGTCGGGGTTTCCAAGGGCTTGGGAGTGTTTTCACCAGCTGCAATTTACCCTCAGGTTTTCTGAAGCCGGTTCCTTTTTTCCCTGAGAGCGGCTTCTTTTGTCTGCGACGCTCAGCAGCCCAGGCCACGATTCACTGTAATGGAACTAGTGGCCGCGTGCACATCAATGATAGCTGTTATGCTACACGGGATTGTGACCCGTAGACTAATGCTATCTCAATACTAGTAACCGTTTATCAGTATAACGACAGCACAGATACACCCAGAAAGACCCTCAGTAATGATAGTATTGATAAAGTAAGAGATCCCACTTGTAGTCGTGTTCAAGTAGTCCAGTAAACGTTATAACACATGTGATGATACTAGTATATTGTTCTCAAAGTGATGACACGAGTCACCTGCTAGGAGCTTCACTTCAATGCTATAGGTAACTGTGTTCAATGATACAATGGTACAGGTACCCGCAAAGAGCCTTAATGGACTGATATAAGTATTCATGTTCACTATACTGATATTATTAACTGTTGGATGGCTTCACGGTATCCAAACTTGTCCCCGTGTTCACGGTGATGATATTTTTCATAGATCGAGAGCCTATAATTTACCGTGTGCAACGTGTCGCGGAACGACCGTACGAGGACACATTGCCTGCAAATTCATAGCGTTACTTTGTATTTAATGACCCTAGATACATCGTGGGAGATTTGCACGTGACAACAGTAAAACTGCGTGTCAATATTGAGACAATCAGAATATCTGAAAACCACTTTGCTCCGCAAACAGACTTATCCAACAACTTAGACTGCAAATTGGTACGCAAGCATTACATATCATTTCCCTCCTGTAATTTTGAAATTTATTGTACGTATAGACGTACAGCCGTGTCTTTCTAATCTGGTGTGTGGCCGAGATGAGAAGTTACATTGAAAGGAGGGGCTAAATTTCCCGGATACTGTAGCAGTGTTCTCGTTGAAGCTCGAACTCACAACATTCGGGCATTTCGTCCTTTCATATTTCAAGAAGAGCAGCAAGCACAGCTCTCGATCAAATTCATTTGCTGGCCTAAATGCTTAGGAGTTTTATATACAACAGATTTTTCGATCCTGAACAGCTAATCACATAAAATCAGCACATAAAATCAAACAATTTGTGTTTGTCAAACAATTTGAGCCAAATTTGAACCACGAGGATGAAAAGCCTACAGATGCGATTTTTTTTCATATGCCTAATCATGACACCCGGACAGTCTAACAATGATTAGGACCTCTTCTTTTAAGCGAGTTTAATAGTTTCGGATCGGTTTGATAGCAGTCATATACAAGTATTTCTCATTATTTGCGTAAAATAAAAATTGGGTTAAGTGTCCGCATTTGTTAACCTTCGACCGGTCGGGATATGGCAATTGCTGCACTCATCTTGTAAAAATGCCTTGTTGAAGTCTCTAAAATTCGCAACCTGGCTAAAGAAAAGACCATATTTATTACATACGACAGACAAACACGCAGAGCTATCAGCTATTTAATCCATTACTCAGGAGCTAGGGTGCAAGTGCTATATTTAAAATATAATTACTGTCATAACGAGTGGTCTTTTATCACCGAAACCATCGGGTGGCTCCCATTCGATAGGTAATCCCGATATTAATTTGGAAGAAGGTCCTGTAACATTAAGTCCTGGCATGTTCAGGGCAACGATTTATCTCCCAACTTCTATCTCTCATTCTCACCCTCACCATTTCTCGCTCTCTATCTCCTTTACGCTTGGCCATCCAAACCGATACAAAATCGCCAGCGAATGGCCTAGTCTGTCATTTTGTCAACATGTCATTATACCAAAATAAATTTGAAATCACTTTAAAAGTCCCAGAAATCCATTACATGTTCTATGCCCCTTCTATTTACCATAACAATCTATGTTGCGTGGCTGCGGTTGCCGAGTGGATTGTGTAACTGACCTTAGTGTGCCAAAGTGTTATTCTGCATGCTGTTAGTTCGAGCCTCGGCATGGACCCTGCAAACTGTTGTTAATTCGAGCCTCGGCATGGACCCTGCAAACTGTTGTTAATTCGAGCCTCGGCATGGACCCTGCAAACTGTTGTTAATTCGAGCCTCGGCATGGACCCTGCAAACTGTTGTTAATTCAAGCCTCGGCATGGATCCTGCAAACTGTTGTTAATTCGAGCCTCGGCATGGACCTTGCAAACTGTTGTTAATTTTAGCCTCGGCATGGACCCTGCAAACTGTTGTTAGTTCGAGCCTCGGTATGAACCCTGCAAACTGTTTTTAGTTCAAGCCTCGGCATGTACCCTGCAAACTGTTGTGAATTCGAGCCTCGGCATGGACCCTGCAAACTGTTGTTAATTCGAGCCTCGGCATGGACCCTGCAAACTGCTGTTAATTCGAGTCTCGGCATGGACCCTGCAAACTGCTGTGAATTCGAGCCTCGGTATGAACCCTGCAAGCTTTTGTTAATTCGAGCCTCGGCATGTACCTTGAAAACTGTTGTTAATTCGAGCCTTGGCATGGACCCTGCAAACTGTTGTTAATTCGAGCTTTGGCATGTACCCTGCAAACTGTTGTTAATTCGAGCCTCGGCATGAACCCTGCAAACTGTTGTTAATTCGAGCCTTACATGGACCCTGCAAACTGTTGTTAATTCGAGCCTCGGCATGAACCCTGCAAACTGTTGTTAATTCGAGCCTCACATGGACCCTGCGAACTGTTGTTAATTCGAGCCTCGGCATGGACCCTGCAAACTGTTTTCAATTCGAGCCTCGGCATGGACCCTGCAAACTGTTGTTAATTCGACCCTTGGCATGGACCCAGCAAACTTGTGGCGGGGAAAATAGACGCCTCCTTCCTCTGTTACTCATCATCCCAAACACTCACCAAATTAGAAGGACACGGTTGCATGTCTATACATACAATGTGTTTCAAGATTAGACGAGGGAAACGTTTTGAGATGATAGCGATCAAATTTGCCGTCAAAGTTGTTGTACGTGTGAGTTGGAGGAGTAAAGCGGCTTCCGTGTACTTTGATTGTCTATATATTTACATTTAACTTTAGAGATGTCACATGCAAAGCGCAACGTGTACATGTACAGTAGTTACGTCAAACACTATAGCTCACAGGGTAAATCATTGGCCCTCGACCTGTGGATATCGCTACCGGGTATTAATACGGTTTCTTGTATAATTTCATTAGGGTTTTTAAGCGTTGCGAGTAACTTCTGAACGCGGTTACTTTCATAATTGCAGTAAAGTGACCAGTATCATTGTTTAGAACATAGTTACTAGAATCATTAAAACTATTATAACAGTTACTAGACTATTTTCATTACTATCACCACGACTACTAGTGAGCTTTCTAACAGTGCCAATACTAGCATTACTGCAGGGCTTGCTGGTTATATCAATACTGTCATTACTGATAAACGAGTAGTGGTATTGCTACTGCGCCTCATTCTAACGTTCACAATCCCTTTATATCATGACGGCTTATTAATGATTGGAACATCTGCTCCATTGCAGTGAATCATGACCTGGGCTACCGAGTGCCGTAGACGAAAGAAGTCGATCACGGGGGAACAGGGGGGCCGCTTTAGAAAAGCCGAGGTGTATATTCAGCAGGTGGAAACACTCCCAAGCTCCTTGAAACACAGGAGATAGGGACGCATAGACGATGCAATGAGGACAGGGGAGTGAGACTGGTAAGGACAGAGCTGGAATGAGAACGTGGAGATCTCAAAGAGTATTTAGAACCTTCCGTTGTAACGTTTGTTCCATTTCCATACCTAATCTACCAAGGAAGCTCAGACAAAAAAATGATATTCTCTAATTATTTCGATATAGTTTTCGACTTATTTAAAGATAACTTTGACGGCGATATTAGTAAATCAATACATAACTACGAGTTTGTAAACTACTTTGATGCAAATCATTCTAACACCACACACAAATACATTCGACACAAGCTTTTCACTAAGGTATGCAATATGAAAGTAAAATTAGATTCTGAATAAATTTTATACAGCTAACAGGTAGCGACAACCTCGTAAGGGTGCAACATAAACACATGAGTTATGCAACCGTGGTTGGCAGCTAACCAAGCCTGTATTGCGTGTTGTTCAATTTATCTCGTTGTAATGTTGATGGTGTGCCTCTCATAAATGAGAATGGAGAAGAATAAGGTTTCCAAATTGTAAACAGAATTATGTATTTCTCACAATACACTGGTCTCAAAACTACCGTATTCGTTCTCAACGAGCGTCAAAATTTGACGGCACTCTGCAAACACCTTGCTGCTGTAATCAATAAAAAATATGTTAATTGAATTCACTGGCATTAACTAGAGGAAAAATATTGCAAAGTAGTGTTCCGTAAACCAAAATGTTTCACACACTATTCATTTATTAGGCCAACGCTGGTGTAGCACCTCTATTAATAGTAAGAACATGTGTATTCCATGTTATCATTAGCAGTCAACACAAATACGAAAATGATTTTAATCGCCAGATGTCTCTGCATCGACTCTCATCTTGTCTTCTACCAGCAAATCTGTTCCTTAAGAAATGAGTGGTCACGTGTTGAAACAAATTCTGCATTTCGATTGCCTAGTTGACTCTGACGTCTGAAGATGGGCCAGGATGCTCATCAGGCCTTAATCGTCTTATGAAACTGGCTTCAGTATAGTGACACCCTCAGTCAAGATTCTGGTGACGGATCAGTACTGGGTTGATTCTGGGCGTAACGGAATATTGTTGGACAACCTATACATCGAAGAATATAGTACTGTGCTAAATCTGCGTTACATAATTCGAGTATGGATTGCTGCTGGATTCCCCGACCGCTCTGCCATTTTGCGACGAGTGTTACTCATGAAGGGGAAACTGAAATCTTCTAGTGGCGATGTAATGAAAGGCTGCCCAATGCCGAAATTTTACCTGCATTTCCCCTACTAGATTAGTGACCGGAAAATCTGATCCGAAAAAAATATCATCAAGTTTACTTCTGGATTAATAGCAGAGTGGTGAGCATATTTAACACGTCTCGTAATACAACAGTCAGAATTATTTCAACTAATCGAGTTGTATGCAGATTGTAGGCTATGAACTTGAGGTTCCTACCTTTCTGAATATGGATAACTCAAATGAATGATCGGGATTAGTTTAAATTTTACTCCGTACTCCGCGAGAGCAGGGAAATGAAAGAAAAGATATGCGATATGTACAGTAGCGAGCGAAAATTCTTTATGATTTAAAACTAAGGGAAATCTTCAATGTGCATTTTCCGCTCGATATTTGAACTCATCGGAAATTTGATTAATATTGCCCATTGAAAGGCTTTGTCCACACACAGTACAGTAAGAAATCTCTATTTGAAGTTGAATTCCATGTGGGAAAGTCGAATTTGTTTTTCCTGTTACAGACTAACCATAGATGAATTTTTGCTCGCTACGGTACGTTGTTCCGCTAAATCTCAGCTCAAATTCATCAGTAGTACACGACAATATTTATTTAATTTAAGACCAAGAAGCCACTGCGTTTTCATCTGTTATTGAATTAATGAAGGAGAGTACACCATCCACGAGGAATGGACAAGAAATTACATTTTTTACAATGCTTTCTTCAATACATATTCTACCTGCGAGGTGATAGCAGTGCCAGCTTTAAACAGACTAGTCAGCGTTTGACGTCATCGTGATTGGACTATTATTTAAATTTTCAACATGTTTTGGAATATGCAATGCGCTGTAAAGCTTTAAGTTGTCGTCATCGGCAGCTAACCACAGACTTCCCATTTCCTGTGCTGAGACACACCTCCAACCCGTAGTTAAACACTGGGCCTTCGCCTTCCCCACATTGAGGCATCCACGTCTTAATTCGCGTATCATTTGGCCAGGGCGCAGCTGACGAATTGCAGGGTTGTTTGGTAAAATACATTTTTTTGTGGTTTGTAGTTGGCAAATTTTGCTATCAGTATGTAAAGATTTATATTTAGGGTTGCCAATTGATAGCATTTTTTATCCACGGCGTTTATGGGATAGCCTTTAACCATTTAAGAGACCAGCCAGAATGTATCACTCTGGGTCAGGTAGGCTCGAACCTACAGTCTCCAGCTCACATATCACCTAGATGTGAGGAAAGCCCGACACGCTATCCACTCGGTCACCGAGGGAATGTCACCAAGCCGCTTTTCTACTGTATTTATCCCTCTTTTCAGTTTCTTCATATGACGTTCTTCTCATGACGTCGCGGTGAGTGGCTGTCACTCTATGCTCCATCAGACAAACGCAGGTCCTGACAGAGCTTTAGTCGTCTTGCGTCACTGTATCATAACATCCTATTTGCACTCTAATATTATGCGTAACATCATAATGTACATCATTGAATGAGCATAAATAGCTCTGCATTTTTAGGGTACAACAATACGAATATGAGCGCAAGGAGGAAGAAAAAATGTGTCTATGTATAGCGTATGGGGAAGAGGGTTAAAAAAATATCCATGTTAAGTCATGAATATATATTTTTTGCTTCCAGTGGTGTTATTTTAGGTCTAATTTCTTGTTAAATGCGTAGGGGATATTTTAATTTTATCTCATTGAATCGCGGAACAATGATGGGTATGATTTTCCGTATCCGATTAAAAGTTCAAAAAATATTCATTCTCTAGGCAAAACATCTACCCAGTAGAGTAGAAATTGATTGCCTTCGAAAAAATATATTAAGACTTGATTTACTATCATACTGTACTCAATTCTTAAGGAAAATATTGCCGTTGCTGGTTAATAATGTGGCACTCTTGATGTTCGTTTGATAACAATTAACTTATGATTTGTTATAGAATGCTATAACAATTCTTCGCGTGTTGTTTTGCGAAGTGTTATCGCAAACATTGTACAATTTACTTGCTGCTTATTCTGTATTCAGACAAATGCATACAACTGTACCAGATTCTGAAAATATAGTAGATTTTAATGTATCTGTACCGTCATTGGCCTATTGCCGTTGGTTTACGTCAGCTTACCGGTTTATCTGCCTCCACCGATCCGACAGAGTCCGCCTTGGCCCTGATAAGCTCCAACGGTCGGTTACCCCAACAAGACTTATCGTGTTAACCCCGGCGGCCTTCAGGATAGTTTATACTGACCATGTGGTGACATATAGTGTCCCTACCGTGGACTGGTATTGCTGGTTATGATGTATCTCAATGAAGATATAGAGATCTCACTGATTCCTGTATAGAGCTTTCTAAATTCATTTTCGCTGCCATCGGCATGGGAAGTCATATCGCATCTAGTACGAAAGCGCTCATGATAAAAATGAATAATAATGTTGTTGATGTGACTTGCTTATCTTAGAGACGTAAGGAAACGTTTAGCAAACATCATGGGATCTTCAAGCACTATGTTTGACGACGTTTGATATCCTCGCCTCTAATCGTACGTAATAAATTGCATAAAGAATAACATTTTGACGGATCCATAACGTCGATATTTAGTTTGAAGATGCCTGAAAAAAGCGTTAACATTAGATAAATAAATGATAGCATTGAAACGAGAAAACCGTCCTCTGAAGAGTTCACTTTTTCCAAATAATTAGGCAAAGTGAGAAACAATTATCTGTTCAGGTAAATAAAAATCACATGCCGAGGCCCAAGTGAGGGCTCATGACCATGTTAGAGCAAAATTGTACGTATTACAGAATTATTGCTAGTTCAGTAATTGATCCAATGGATCACAAAATCCATTTGAAGGATATGTGTGTGCACATGAAATGATCCTTCCCCATCATTACTCACTTCCATCGAGTCCATCCGGTGGGGTGTTTATGACTCCCATTTCCAGCCTCTGGCTATAAATTAGCTAACTGGATTTCCCTGGCATGCGTTAATGGAACTGCGCCGTGCATTACGCAGTCAAGCAGAGGCCAAACTGTGCTGGCGCCGCTGCCAGAGCGGCCTATTCATACTTGTTAAATAACTTTTCAAGCTGCCAAAGAAGCTTTACGAATGAGACAGGCTAGATCCCATGACAATATTTTTTTTAATGTGTCTTAATAGATGTATCACGAGTATGGCATCGCCTTCACATCTTCCGAACGACAATTCAAACAATCAACATGTTCCGACTCATTTTAGGGCATCAATACAAAGAAAGTTCGGTGGCTTCCTCCAGCTTACGACATTTATGCCATCCTGCAGTCGGCAGGATACAGCTCAGCTGCTCAGCTGGAGCGGTCTATCTATCGGCAGCCACGCTGCTCTGTTTGAAATGATGGTAAAAACTAGCCCGTTTAACGATTTTCGGAACATTTTGTACAATTTTAAAACAAAACCCGAAGTTTTTCGTTTATTTATTGGATATTTTTAATGTTCCCTAATTGGATACAACCATTTTACCAAGACCTTATATTAGTTAAAAAAGTCGATCTTATCATGAAGTTGTATAAAAAATGTGCCGAACACCACCGTCTTGCTGTGGGCGAGTATCAAACTACGAGTCCCACAAAAAAGTTGACAAGCAAAACTATGCATAAATACACAACAGTCATAATAGGAATCAACATCTTTATGAGTATCAAGTATAGACAATTGTGACGATGTACTAATATCTCAGTAAAGATGTACCAATGTCTCGGTTCAATTCACTAAACAGAACAAAGTATGTTAGTGAGCTACTCGAGGGAGTAGCGACGCTTCTAGCTGCTGACCACGAATAGTATCACTGTATATGATATAAGAAAGGAATAAAATCATTATCATAAAAACGAATCACAATTAAGCTATTTGGATCCCGACGAAGGGATTGTAATGTCAAGCGTTTTCAGTTGCGTGCCGAAGGGCGTTAATCTTTATTTTTTCAACCATTTCTCAAGAGACTGTTTCGTCTTAATATCATGAAGTCGATACATTTATTTATCAAAGTTTCACCGACAAGAATGTGTGATTTATACTTTTTAGAGATCGAATGTATAGGATCTCCGTTATATCCATACTCTTATCAAGACCTGGATGGACATAGTCGCGTTGTGACAATCTCATTAAGGGTGGAATGGATATTAATGTAAAGGAATATGATGAACTTTAATAAATATACAAATATGTATAATCGGAAAACAACCACAAGTTTTACATTCATTAGCAAAAGATCATTATTCCTTATACAAATCTAGGACTAAATTTTTGCCTGTTATCTATTCGTATAACTCCTGTCGGCAACAATTCCAATCAACGGAAACAGTTAGAGAAACGAAAAGTATACGACAGGCTTGTATCATGTAACATCACTAATTTTCTTAGTTTACACGCGTAAAATTAGGTTACACTATAAATTGAAATAGCATGAATGATTTACACTATACATTATGGAACCATTTTGCACAAATAATGCGTGAAATTTCAATGATTAAGAGGACATGACCTCTTCAATTGATCGCTTTGTGGCTCGGTGCCAGAGCGTAGAGGTCACTATATGAAAGACGAGCCATCGAGAACTTCTCTGTTGAAATGAAACCATGATTCTCCGAACACAATTCGGCTCTCTACCTGGTCTGTATGACTCAGTTTTTCGAGCAATAAACTGTAAGTTGGGGTCACTAGGTCTGGGCTACTCTGCCACTTCGCATTATGAGCTTTCAGGCCCAGTGCTGGGCATGAACGGCTTACTTGCGTATTAATCGAATGCATATGGAATCAAAATCAGCTGAAAATTTCACTAGTGTAACAAAATCCATGAACAACAGTGGCCGGAGATATTTTGTATGACTATTTGAACTATTTAAATTCGTCTCCCCCCCCCCCCAAGAAAATATATTAACGCGGTACCTTAACCTATCTGACATCAACTGGGTAACCTAGGATGACCGAGGACGGGGGTGGTAAGATGGTGCCACTGGTCAATGACAACGACGTAAACAAAATGTGGAAGAACTAGACAGCCAAACATATCAGATCATGAAATATCGAATGAAAATGAATTGATGATTCATGCTTTAATGAAAAAAATTATTAAAGGGCTATAGAACTCGAAATCACTGTACATCCAATAGTGTGGGAAAAACGAAGTATAAGTACAATTTCAGACGAGCCATTTTCGGTGTCTTACGAGATGAAATCAAAAGCGTAGACTTCTGTCCCCATTTTTAAGGGAAGACCGCAGAGAAATGCTTTGTGTTAGCAATGACAGTATAGTGCAGGAAAGAAAGCCATTTATTAAAAAAAATACAAAAAAATATTTCATCATGGCTGAATAACGAGTTTGATGAAGCCATTGCTCACAGGGACGGCTGTATCAAGTCCACCAAAGTAATCGCTCACAAACATCCCAACGATCATATAAACAAGCTATCAGAAGAGCAGACATAGGGGTCAGAAGCATAAATAGAATAATACGTTTAATATCGATAGAATGACTAAGCATGGCCCAAAACTGTTCAATGGAGATGTGCATGACAGACGGGTTGTTCGTGACTTCATCGGCCCTCTACGAAACAGTGCTGATGCTTCAAAATCGCACACCGACATTTCCAAAATACTCAACAACTATTATGCTTGCGAACTCGCAAGTGAATAGTCCATAAGTAGAATTGCTTGAATTTTTTTTTCAGTGAGAATGAATTACTGGATTAACCAAACCACTAAACATGAACACAAATCCAAAAGTGCAGATAATCTGCAATCAAATATATTGAAGAATCTAGTCCAAATTATTTGCAGTAAAATGAGAAATCGAAGAGGCCTTGAAGCATTCCAATTGATTGTACGTGGGTAAACTTCGGAAATATTCAAGAAGGGGAGCAGGTGAGAGACAGGATATTACATGCCCATCAGTTTTCCCTCCGTGGTGGGGAAAGATTGATTAAAAAAATTAATAATATATCACTTAAATGTAAATATTCAAACCCATTATACCCAGCATGGGTTTCGAAGTAAATTAAACTGTCCTAGCAGTCTCCATGTTTTTTCCAACCTGGAAAAATGCTTTGAAAACTAGGCTGTTGACCATATCAATCGATTTTTAAAAAGTGTTTAAATGATACATATGAACGCTTCATGGAATCAGTGGAGACATAAATGGAGATGTTTACAGCTGAATTTGCAACTGGCTGTCGGGTCGCCCACAGCGGTTCTCTACAAGCCAAGAAAAAGCTCAATCAACTTCAGTTACAAATCGAGTGCTTCAGGGAAGGTTCATGGACCCCTCCTCTTCATAGCCTATAGTACATCAATGACCTCGACACCAGCATTATCAGCACGCCACTTTTGAACAAAGCGAACTGCGAGCAGAATTGGATATCGATTCAAAGTGAAATTGGATGTTGATTCAAAGTGACCTAATTAAATCAAATTGAGCGAGCAAATAGCCAAAAAAATAAACAAGTTGCAAGTGAATTTCAATGATGAGCAATGCACAGTTATGCACATTGGAACGCGGATATAAAATACGACGAACAGCACATGACTGAAGTGAATCAACATCGAGATTTTGAAACATTAATAACCAATTATCTCAAGGTGTAGGCAAGTGGATGTTAACTCGAAAGGAGAAGGCCAAGTTTCTGGGTCTATAAAAAATATCGCTAGAAGCACAATGTATATTTCAATCGGAAGACATCAAAACCAATTTGTAATCCAATTCTGAAGATTATACGCATTCAACGCCGACTAACAAAAATTATCCAAAACAGAGATCCACATCATACCTGCAACGACTTGAAGGACTAAAGCTGTCATCACTGGAAAGATGACGACTTAGGGGTCAGCTCAACCTGCATCGAAGGCCTCTGTGATAGAGATAACAAATACAAAAATAAACACCTGTCAAAAACTCGAGCAGAAACCCTCCAAAAAATGTTTTTCGAAGACTTTTCCATCAATCGGAAACCGTCTATCAGATGATGTGGTAAGCAGTATGAACATGAACACCTTCACCAGCCCGCATTAAAAGCACTGGGAGACCAATCCAGAAGTTCTACTGAGTTAGGACGTTGGAAAAATCCATTTGAAGGATATGTGTGTGCACATGAAATGATCCTTCCCCATCATTACTCACTTCCATCGAGTCCATCCGGTGGGGTGTTTATGACTCCCATTTCCAGCCTCTGGCTATAAATTAGCTAACTGGATTACCCTGGCATGCGTTAATGGAACTGCGCCGTGCATTACGCAGTCAAGCAGAGGCCAAACTGTGCTGGCGCCGCTGCCAGAGCGGCCTATTCATACTTGTTAAATAACTTTTCAAGCTGCCAAAGAAGCTTTACGAATGAGACAGGCTAGATCCCATGACAATATTTTTTTTAATGTGTCTTAATAGATGTATCACGAGTATGGCATCGCCTTCACATCTTCCGAACGACAATTCAAACAATCAACATGTTCCGACTCATTTTAGGGCATCAATACAAAGAAAGTTCGGTGGCTTCCTCCAGCTTACGACATTTATGCCATCCTGCAGTCGGCAGGATACAGCTCAGCTGCTCAGCTGGAGCGGTCTATCTATCGGCAGCCACGCTGCTCTGTTTGAAATGATGGTAAAAACTAGCCCGTTTAACGATTTTCGGAACATTTTGTACAATTTTAAAACAAAACCCGAAGTTTTTCGTTTATTTATTGGATATTTTTAATGTTCCCTAATTGGATACAACCATTTTACCAAGACCTTATATTAGTTAAAAAAGTCGATCTTATCATGAAGTTGTATAAAAAATGTGCCGAACACCACCGTCTTGCTGTGGGCGAGTATCAAACTACGAGTCCCACAAAAAAGTTGACAAGCAAAACTATGCATAAATACACAACAGTCATAATAGGAATCAACATCTTTATGAGTATCAAGTATAGACAATTGTGACGATGTACTAATATCTCAGTAAAGATGTACCAATGTCTCGGTTCAATTCACTAAACAGAACAAAGTATGTTAGTGAGCTACTCGAGGGAGTAGCGACGCTTCTAGCTGCTGACCACGAATAGTATCACTGTATATGATATAAGAAAGGAATAAAATCATTATCATAAAAACGAATCACAATTAAGCTATTTGGATCCCGACGAAGGGATTGTAATGTCAAG
>SDVV010013226.1:0-15181 GCA_016164225.1 Gammarus roeselii | reverse complement strand
TGGTTCATGACTAAGATTGTATACTAACATAACAGCCATACCGAAAATAACTGACATTTAACGCTGAGTTAATGTGAAAAATGTTATTTTATATTATCATACCATTCAAATCTATAATAAATTCCTAAACCTGACTGAAGCTATACCTCTGGGAGTACAAATCCAAGCCTACTGTGTCATAAAAATGAACTCTATAATGCTTTACTAGGTCACTTCTCAGCAATCTACCACTGATATATAACAAATTTAGAGGTAACTTACAGTCATGATACGATGCCACAGGCGTACCTCGCATCTGTTAACCCATCGTCTCTGAACAGCCTCGAACAAAGATACATCCCGTCGAACATGGATGAAGTCCAAAATGACAACCAAAGAGTATAAACCACCTCTACACTAGGACCCATCCATCCAGAAAATTATCATCTAAACGTTAAACTACACATTTGCTAGGATTCAATGACGAAAAATTCCACAAAGATGCAGTACGGACTTACACCTCTTAAACATACATTCCTAGGATTCTCGTGGAACAAAAAGCATAACATCAGGAACATATATAAAATAGCTAAATAAGGTTCTCTACTCTGCTATAATTCACATGAAAATTGTACTACATTATGATATCTATCCTAATAAATCGGTCCATTTACACAAACAAGCATAAACAGAATGAGCTTTTGCCTAGGACACTCTCTATCTCCTCCTAAATATTGAAGAATGGTCGTACGATAAATATACAATACCCTATTGTATAAATTGTATAAATCACCAACAGATTGCATTGAAGATGGAAATTCAACTGAGAACCTACAAAACTGAAAGACCTATACTAAAACTCACGAGATAAAACAAAGCAAGAAGATTAATTCTCTACCATACCCAAAAATATACATTAAAAACGTGATGAATGAGAATGAACTATCATTTAACCAAACAAACAAGAAATGTGAATAAGATACAAAGACATGCAGGCGACGTAACTGAAACCTATAGTAAATACGGTATAGTACATACAAAAATCTAATGAAATTAGCCAAAACTTCTATCCAAAACAGGGATAAATTAACACTTTAACCAAAGTAACGACGGCTAAATCGTAACAGATGTGTCATATATACATATACAACTACCATAATGATGCACCAACTGATCCCTTTATGGCTGAAATAATGTGGAAGCTGCAAGCCTAAAATACCCTAAAATGCCTAAAACTGTTTGAGTTAACTGATCGAAGTTCCAAAAACAGCGCAAATTCAACATAAATCAATCGATCATTACTAAGTATACATAACATAATATTTTAACTTACAGTAAATCCATATCGTTCAGGTATTTTCGCTATTGGAAAAAACGCATCAATGGAACACTGATATAAATGTTTCAAACTGGATAATGCAATATGGGGTAGAAAGAATTTCGTAACGAAGATACAGCATCCTGAGAAAAAAAATATATACATTAACCGCAAACAACCTGACAAATAATCCTTACTATTTCTATAAATATTATATACATATGAAATACATAGATGGGAAACACAGAACCTTGCCTTTAATCCTACCTTCAGGCTGATACAAACAGGGCCGTTCGCACACCAAGACTGCAAATTGAGTTATATGACATGCCTACCACACTAATCCTATAAAAGAATATATAGTGATAAATGAACAAAACATACATAAATATCCCAAGCCCCCACCGCTACGAGCCCACCAATGAAGCATCGAATGAGTCATATATACCACAACTAGATAAGAAAACCAACATATATGTCCACAGAAAGAAATATATAAAAACAATAAACCAGTCATAAATATATAACGATATATACACACACAACGTAGCAAACGTGCCACGGAAACAAATTTATAAGACAAGGAATAGGCCAGAGCAAACTCACATTTTCCAGGAGCGCATCCAACTTTCTACCTAGGGGGGTTTCTCTACCGCACCAATCCCCCCCCCCTTCAGAAAACTTGCTACAACACTATTCATACCAGAATCGGATAAATATACATAACGAGCAACAGTTAGTGACCATTATACTCCACTACAGCCATCTAAAGAAGAAAAAACGTATATATAAATACAATATATATCAAAATACAGAACAAATTAAAATGTTCATTACATAAACCTTGCCAATCAAGGCCGCAAGCCTGCTTCCATCCCGCCGTTCCCCCTTCCGTCCCTCTTCCGGTCTCCCCCCCCCTCCTCCGTCCGTTAGCTGACTCGGGCATCAAACCAGTTCCGGTACCCTCCGCTCCCGCCCCCCGTTTCTGCGCGAACCCCGTAGGCTCAGTGAGTCAAGGTTGCATGCCCCGCGCCCTACCCTGCCCACCAAAATGACTCTAGAAAGCGGTTTTTGTAGTTATATATACTACTGCTACGCCAATGCCACTGATAATTTCATTCATCTCCAGCGAGAAACTTTCTACCGATATTCCAGAGGTTCTACGGTAAGCCATGCCTATTGTATTAACTTCGTTATCACAATAAATGTCGACAAAAAAAGTCCCGATTCCTAGCCTGATGAAAGAGAGTTTAGGTCTCGGTACAACAGTTAGCCTGTTATTTATAAATAAACAAACGCCTCCCTTATTGCTCATTTTATTGTTTGCATACAAATTGTAACCTGATAAATTATATAAGTCCGACATAATTTATCACCGATGTTCGATAACGATATTCCAGAGGTTCTACGGTAAGCCATACCTATTGTATTAACTTCGTTATCACAATAAATGTCGACAAAAAAAGTCTCGATTCCTAGCCTGTTGAAAGAGAGTTCAGGTCTCGGTACAAAAGTTAGCCTGTTATTATAAACAAACGCCTCCCTTATTGCTCATTTTATTGTTTGTATACAAATTGTAACCTGATAAATTATATAAATCCTGTAATTCATTCGTCAATTTGGTTTCACAGAGCCCTAGCACAGTAGGTGCAAAATGGTCTGTTATATTGATTTGAAGGCTAAGAAAGTTCTCTTTCAAACTTGCAACATTTAATGCCATGCAGGTGAAATTATTTCTTAATGAAATTGCATGGTGAAGTAGCTTATCACCAAGAATTATTTGACACTCCGGAATATTCATTCTCATTTGTAAATCTGGAACGATTTCGTGGAGAACATTGTTGAAATTATTTTCAATTTTGTGCATAGCACGATCAAAAAATCAATATTGTTTACTTGTTCCTCCATTTAGAGTTTTGAGCTGTTAATAGAGAAGTTCGGGGGCTGCTTGTTCATTTACGAATATGTTGTATTTAATTTTCGTTACAATCATATCCTGACACTAAAAAAATACAATGTTGTACAACACACACCAATTTACAATATTTGATGACATATAATGGAGAATGTCGGCGGAGAGAAAGTTGTTGATGATGTTTTCTACAGTCATATTCAAGTACGGTAAAAGCGAGATATCATACCATATGCTATTTTTTGTGCAATTGCAACAAGTCGAGCATGACACTCAATGCAAGAGTTGGATTGGAGGAAGGATATTCTAAATCTAAAAAGACTAAAATTAATCGATAAAAGCTTGCCACCCATGAAAAATTGTTTAATAATCATCAATACAGTCATTACTAATAGCTGCTTCAGACAAAATGATGCTGCTCGGGACTGGATCATCTACCTAGACTGGATCATCTACCTAGACTTCCAAAAAGCCTTTGACAAGATGCCGCACAGGACACTGTTACACAAAGTCTCTGAGCTCGGCATTGGTGGCAACGTACTTTGCTGGCTGCCCGCCTGGCTAACAGGACGCATGCAAAGTCAGCATCGGCCAGGCTTTGTCCGAATGGGCCCCTGTTACCTCTGGGGTGCCCCAGTGCAGTGTCTTGGGTCCTATCCTCTTCATCATCTATGTAAACGACGTGGATGCGGCCTTCTGTCCAGAGTATCGTAATTTGCCGACGACACAAAGCTCTGCCATGCAGCAGGGAGGGAGAGAGACAGAGTTGAGATTCAACAAGATCTCTAAAAACTCGTCCAATGGTCGGAAGCGTGGCAGATGCCCTTCAATGTTGCAAAATGTACAGTTATGCACATGGAGTGCCACAATGCCAACTTCAACCACACGATGGCAGGAAGCGATCTTGCAACTGATGACCTAAAGATTTAAAATGGAACGCGCAGGTCAAAGAAAGTTACAAGATAGCTAACCGTAACCTTGGCTACATCTTCCGTAACTGCCTCTGCAAAACGAAGGACATTGTATTGCCGTTTTACACGTCCCTCGTCCGTCCCCACCTCGAGCATGCAATCCAATTCTGGTCTCCACACATGAAGGGGAACATAGCCAAACTGGAACGAATCTAGCATCGTGCTACTAAGTTCATCCCGCAGCTACGCCGCCACAGCTACTAGGATAGGCTGAAAGAGCTGGGAATCATCACTCTCGAGCAACGAAGGCTGAGGGGTCATCTCATTGAAACCTTCAAATACCTGAAGGGATTCAACAACGTGAGCCGTGTCGGCCTCTTCGACAGGGACCACAACATTTGTACCCGAAACAACGGAGTGAAACTTGTGGAAAAACGTTTCGCAACACTTTTTCGCGATCGCAATCACGCGGGTTTGGAACAACATGCCAGCTGCGGTAATTGGCTCTGAATCCGTGAATGCATTCAAGAACACGCTCGTTTAACCTGACTCGTTTAACCTGTGGAATGACGCGGTTCAGAGCAATAATACGATCGCGCATGGACTACGGAGCCGTTGTCGAGGGATATGCAGCCAAAACTACTTTCGACCATCGCAAACAATGCTTTGCGTATCACAACCGGCGCGTTCCGCTCCACTCTAATCGAATCACTTAACGTGCTCGCTAACGAACTTCCACTTCCGCTCCGGCAAGACGAACTTTTACTACAATACTATTTTAAAACTAGAAGTCTAATCAACAACCCAGCAATCAGCCACATCACCAACATATCCGATAAGCGCCTTTTTGCGGCTAAAAAGAATATATGCCCACCGTTTTCCCTACGTGTGGACAACCTGCTGACCTCGCTAAACATCAATCGTAAAGCTATTAGGCAGTCAAGAATATTTAGAGCACCGCCACATATACATTGACGGCTCCAAAACCGCGGATGGAGTGGAGCTGCCGCTGCGTGCGGGGACACCGTACTCTCGGCCACCCACTCACAAGAGGCCTCCGTGTTCTCTGCGGAGCTTCGCGCACTCGAACTAGCCGTCTCTATCGCAAAAACACATCGCTTCCCCAAATACATCGTATTCTCAGACAGTCTGAGTGTCCTCACCCAGCTTGAAACACTGCACTATGAACATCCAGTTCTTCGTAAAATGCAGCACGATCTCTTTGTGATGACTGAAACGGGTCAAGCAGTGGAATTCTGCTGGATTCCCAGGCACGCGGGAATAAGAGGAAACGAACTTTCGAACTCGCTTGCTAGACTAGCATCTATTCACCATGAACAATTTTTTGCAATACATTACCGAGACTGGTTCCCTATCATAAACTCCCATATAACATCCCGATGGGATAAAATGTGGCAATAGAGTGGACAAAAAATGCTTTCAGTCAAACCCTCAGTCGGAGAATGGGAAACAAAGTTCACCAACAGAAAATACCAAGTGTTCATCAACCGCTTGTGCACGGGACACACGTGGATAACTCACAACCACCTTATAGATGTCGACATAGGACCAAACGCGCCTCCCTGCCCCTGTTGCCACCAAGTGGCTATCAGCGTGAAACACTTACTGATTGATTGCAACGCACTCGCGGAAGCCCGACGAGCGTTCCTAGATACCCCGTGCAACCTAGAAAGCCTACTCACGGACCCAACCTACCGTAAAAAGCTTATCGCTTTCGGAAAACACACCGGATTATACGAAGCTGTCTAAACCTTTAACACCTGTGCTAATGAGGTGGTCTCTCCACCCCATTACGCACAGAAATAACAACACATTTTACGAAGATACGCATTAACTCTTTACTCTCTCGTACGCGAATATGCCACAATTGAAATATGTACTGACTTCATCTTGACATGACAAATATTTTCGCACGCGAGGCCGTGCGAATTTACCTGAATCAACGACGGTCGCGCCCTACGGAGGAGCCTATTATGACTCACGTTGAGGCTCTGGTAAAAATGAGGACCAAATCAAATCAAATCGTAAAACCTGAGAATGAAATGGCTTTCCCAGGAGCTGTCAAGATTATAATTGTAGGGATATAGGGAAGGAGTATGTCACGGTTCTCTTCACAATTCAAGCTATTACTATTAATTAATCCATTATTAGTACCAATAATAGAATTGTCGCTGGTAGTAGTAGTTGTTAATTATTACTTATAATTTCATTATCAGTAACAATGTTATGATTGCTATTGCTGACCAACTCAAACGGCTGAAAAACTCCATATCGAAACGGAACGGTTTTTACCATTAACATGGCAAGGTCAGATAGACTGATAATACTGCATTGCAAGTACAGACAGACTGGTAATACCTCGATAACGATCATTCCTACAGGAATTCACCGGGTGAGAGGTGTTACGGCGACTCGCATCCACCCCTAAACCCACGCCAGGGCCACCGGTACTGGGTGTGAGCCCGTAACAGTACTCGCAATCACCCATCCCGCTAGCTTACGAGGCCATCTGCTGTCCTAACAGACAAGCAGATGCAGGGACTATGGTACCCTGAATATCGACACCGCCTAAGAGGAAAGCCTTCTCAACTCGATGTGGCGGTGAAGACATGGAGAGATACCATACATTTGTATTATCTATTTTTATTATTCTTATGTGGTACGGTGCCAGCTTTCACCACCACATCCCATGATATACGAAAATCAAACCCGCACCAAGCGGAGAGCTCCTGTTCAACTCTGTGATACGGCTTAGATTCGACGAATATCATCCATTGCGGAAAGCAACGAACATCTTCCTACGGAGGAATCTTGCTGGCACGATGGCATTTACTTTTTACTTTTCTACCCTCCTTGTGGGAGAGAAAAGAAATTAGAAAAATTGGGGGGGATAGCCAAAATTGCGAACTAGTGTGGGTGAAATCTGCCGGTGACTCACCATCACATCCCATGATATTCGAAAATCGACCCCGCAAAAGGAGGAGAGCTTTGCTCAACTCTACGGTACGACGTAGATTCGACCGATATCATCTATTGTTGAGGCAATGAGTATTTTCCTATGGAGAAATCATACCGACACGATGATTTTTGTTTCATTTTTCCTTCCCTCCCTGTGGGAGGGGGAAAAGAGAGGAGAAAAATGAGGGAAGATAGATAACAATTACGAATTAGAGCGGGTGAAGTCTGTGGCGACTCAGCTGCGCTTGCTGAGAGGCCGCATCGACGGCTTATCCCCCCTCCGCATGCTATGTGAAAATCAAACCGCACCAGGAGGAGAGGAGCGTTGCTCAACTTTAAGGTACGACGTATATTCAACAAAGATGTGCGGGTGAAGTCTGTCGGCGACCCAGCGACGCTTACCGATGAGGCGCAACGGCGGCTCACCTTCACACCTCATTATATGCAAAAATCAAAACCGCACCAGGAGGAGAGCTTGCTCAATTCTACGGTACGACGTAGATTCGACAGACATCATCCATTGTTGAGGCAATGAGTATCCTCCTACGGAGAGACCTTGCCGACGAGATGTTTTTTTTATCTTTACTTTTCTACCTTCTCTGTCGTGAGAGAAAAGAAATGTGAGAAATGGGGATAACATCTATCTGTTGAATTAGTGAGTACCTTCCTATGAGAGGGCACTGCCGACGCGATACTACTCTCTTTTCCTTCTCTTCTCCCATCGTGTCAGGAGGAAAGAAGAAAAAATAAAATGACAGACATTACCAGAAAATTGCTTCCCTTGGGTGGCAACGCCGGTTTCCTAGCAGATTAACATTACCCAGAGGTGCCCTTCTGACATCTCACCGTGAAATATTCTATATATCTAGGAGATGCCCCTCTGGTGCCTCACCCTGAAATATATGAAATATAATTATATATATTCCAGATGCCCTCCGGCATCTCATCTTGAAAGTTATTATTTTATACAGTGTGAATGAACAAACCGTCTTCTCTCTCTCTTGTAGCACAGATTCGGGGGAGACCTAGTGCAGCAGGGAACAGAAAAACGTATATGTGCTAGCCTTTTCTCCACAGTTGTTCCAATTTTTTTCAAAACCTAAATGCCTGTTTTCCCCTTTTGGACTAAAACTTTTCGAATACTGTTATTCAAAAATAAAAATGAAAATGTTTTGATTCTTTAGACTAACTCGATGTTCGAGCTAATCTAAAGATTTGAATATTGGTTCTCGCCTTTCCGGGATTATAATCTTGCAATAATTGTTTTCCTAAATTTAAGATACTTTAGTTCCTGCTGACTAAACTCGATTCAACATAATTTCAAAACGTAAATATTCGTGCTTCCTTGGACCAAAACATGCAATAATACCCGTTTTCAAAATTTAAAATTCTCGTGTTTCTTTTGACTAAACACAGGAGATGCCACGAGCAACTCACTTTGACGTCTGCGAGACCAGCACTTTGTGCACTAGGCCATCCAACACAACAAAAGTTGTGATTCAAGCTTTCGTGCACATTGTACTGTTTTGGCTAGACTAACACGCTCCTCTGTTATCACTGTGTTGCTTGTATATATAGCACAGTAACCGTGCATAAGTTGTTAGAGAGAATATGCCAACAATATCGTTGGGAGACTTATTTAAATTATCACAGTGATGTCATCATCGATGATGATATCACTGTGATGATGACATCACTGTGACAATTTAAATAAGTCTCCCAACGATATTGTTGGATGGTTCATTTGCCAAATGATGTACTCGACGTCATCGATCCACCAAATTTCGATCTACCTCTAGGCCAACTCCCATTCACCTCCAATTTCTTCACTCTTTTCACCAATCTCCAATCATCAATCCTCACCATGTGCCCGAACCACCTCATAACACTTGAATCTACCCTGTCATACAATTTCCTCACCATCCCCGTACTAATTCGAACAACTTCCTTATTGATTCTCTCTCTCCGTATCAGTCCGACAATCATTTTAAACGTTTCACCCCGAAAACATCAACTTTATTTCGCTCTCGCCCCCTACAGAGAGCACTGTGGGGACAACAACCCCCTCACACAACCCTCTTTTTGCTTTTATACCGAAATTAATTATACCCTTCAGTGCATGCAGCACTGTACACCCTTCATTCACTAAACATTTCACCTCAGTTTCTACTTGTCCAGTCCTCTCCACGTGAGAGCCCAGGAACATATTTCACAAGTCGTAAAATAATTCCCTATTTTGGCGGAAATTGACATCGTTCACGTCGTCAGTCGTCGAACATCTAGAACCTTAAATTGTACACACAATAACTTGCATCTTCCTTCTCTCGCACAGCCAACCAAACTCCAACCCACGCCTACACAATTTCTCCTCGAATCTGCCACCAGTGTCGTATTTTTCGCAAACAGCGACTGACTCAACTGCCAACTCCACCCATTGACTGCTAACAACTCCAGACCGCGACCTAATAAACTTTCGTTCACCTCCCTAACTACGAGCGACGAAGTTTAATGCTATACGCCGTTGCGTGCCTTTCATAAAAAACTTTCATGTATCAACAGCAGCAACGTGCAATAGGCTTGTAACGTCCCATCTGCTAGTATATTTTTATACTCACGATAATAAGTATTTTGTGAACTAACACTGAGTACTGTTTTAAACTCATGTATTAGCAAAAGAGAACTGTGAGAACTTGTTGCTCCTTTCCTCCCCCAGTCGTCTCTGCGGCCTCGTCAGAGCCCCCTAAACTTCTGTCGATGGTTCGGACTTTTTCTACATGTAATACTTTGCGCCACGGGAACTTTATTATCCAATACTTCTTTTCCGTTATTGGTTTTCTACGTATTCTGTAAAATTACTTTCTGACTGAATAATAGTGATAATAACTTTGTCATCGCATCGTACAACACGCATTACATAAGCCGTCCTTCAAGCAACAAGATGACTCATGCCTAACAGAGATTGTTACCGACTATTCCTTAACGTATGCTATTTGGAATAAAATTGTGATGCCGCAAAATCTTCTTAGCAGTAATGCAATACTGGCTGTAGTAAATACTATTTGGTTTGCTGCGTTGCTAAAAATACACCCAAGAAATCGTAATTTTACCGTCAGTTTTGGACTCTGATGGGCAACCATTTTTTACCAAGAATCCCGTTTTTCATCTAAAAAATTCAACACGTTAAAGATAATTTACTGATCATCTGAAACAATAGTCATTTGACAAAAATTAGCAGTGCGCGTCGCTGCTCGTCCTTCAAACTGAACTCTGTTTTCTGTCATAGAGCTGCCGAGCGATGAAGTAAGGAGGGCATATTCTTTTAATTGTTTGATTATGAAATAAATTATTCGTACTTGCAATTTATAGAGTGATTCTACTTGAGGCGTGTTGATGAAGATGCTGTTTGATTTTATGTTTGAGTTTTCACTGATATAAATACTATAGTTGTTAACGATGTTGATGACACAGACATCAGTTGAGAATAGATAAAGGTCAAAATATTTGTTTAACATATCAGGTCGAGGAATGATTGGCATTTACAAATGAATGTAATTCATTTGCTCGATTGATTCAGTACTGAAGAGTCGTTCATGAATGTGCTGATTGCGTCCATTACACAGTGTGGACCGTTTGACAACTTCAGATTAATGCCCATTTGTATGCCCTCCAACAGAGACACAAATGTTTCTAATGTACAATAGTCCGAAAATACACTTTATGTCCTGATGTCCAAAAATATATGTAGATGTCAGATTATATGTTTTTGTTCATGAATAATTCACCATAGATCTTATAAATTGAATCATTAGAAGATACAAATCCCAATTTTTTTTACACACAAAAATCGATTTGACGTGGTTCTCACTGTAATGGTGACATAAAAAGGCGTTGTTTAATATTGTACTCGAAATGGAAATCTCCGGGAAATATTCGTTGTGTTACGTGGTTCCTCTGAAAACGGTACAACAATTCAGAAAAATTGGTCAATTGACGATTGTTTTACCGTTATTTTGAACAGTGTGGGCGTCTGAATGATTCTCACGAGTTCAGGACCACACAAAACCTAATCGAAATCACTTCAACTGGAAATAATTCCTAAATGAACAATTGTCTCATTTAAATGTTAATTTTGACTAAATAGCCAATGCATAAAGAATCAGTATTCCCCTCGCATCCACCCAGCTGATTTATTCATCAGCGAGAACCGGCCAATTGGATTGTGATGCAATTACTGGCATATCACTCGATGTTGCTCAACTTTACATGCAGGCTCAGGAGCAGCCTAATATAATTCGATGGCACCAAAAACCGTTAATGGAGGATGGCAGAGGCTGTTTCGATGCAAATCGGATTGGTCGGCGACAACTAAAATTTGTACTGAGCATCATACAGTGATTCCTTCGTTGGCCATGTGTTCAGTATGTAGCTACTTTATTTCCCGTGAAGGTGTCTTCTTCTTACCCGTGCGCCGATAAAATCAGTAAATGTCGCCACATTCAGGCCGCTCACCTGAGTCCCCGAGTTGTCAGATCCTGCAGCTGTGTGTGATCAGGTCCTCACACACTGACGAACACACCCAACTCTTTCGAGTTGGATGTGGAAATTTCGTATAGGGTGCGTAGTTGACCCGTTTGACGCATAGGGTGCGTAGTTGACCCGTTTGACGCATGGTGACTATGCTGTAACCGTGTTGAATAAGCTTTGTTTGTGCTTTGCAGCATCGAATCAGTTCTAAATAGTTAGTCAGTGACATCATTACTGGCCTGATTAAACTGAACGCCTTTTATTTGTTGTTTGCCGACCACTTCCTCTTCACTGTTACTCCTGCAAAGGTTGATATTTAGAACGTCTTTTATAGTCAATCGCAAAAACATGATTTCGCAGACTCGATATCGTAGAATCAATTTAGTGCGGTTATTGGTGATGATTACAATAGACAAAAAGGTTTCGAACTGGAAACACTAGCTGATCTGTTTTAGTACACCACTACGATCAACATCCTTGCCTGACCCAGAAGAGGGAGGCCGTTTCGCGCGTAAATTATTCCCGCAGCCAGCGTATTAGGGGAACTCTGACAGCATAAAACTACGAAGAAGTCTATGATTAAATCAAAGAGCATAGTCGCTCACTATAACAACAGCTCACTGGCACAATAAATAAATACATTAAGCGAACATTCTTGATTGAGTTTATAATGAGTTGCCATCTTAGTTACAGTTCAATTTGTTTGTGTTAGTGTTGACAGGACTTGTAATATTTCGGCGTTTGAACAGCTACTGCCATATGCACCCCTTTTCCCACACATGTAGAACGAGATTGTTATCATAAAAAGAATATAGTTGTGCGAACAAGATTTGTCTGGTCGCCAGTCAGATCTCTAAAATTCTTGTCACCAGAATAATATGTTATCATCGCAGGTCAGGTCTGGTCTGCGCGCAGCAGGTACATACAACTCCAAAAAAAGGAACTTTCTGCGTTATGTTTTCGACATCCTTGCATTTAGATTGTACTTTTTCAAGTATGCATGTACATTTGATTGATTACTTCAGGCGCAACGTTGTATATAATCAAATATAAAATTATACATAATCTTATTATGATGTTGAAATCAGAACGCGAATATTTAATTTCTGACGTCGATGGTGCATACTGTTGTTTCGACAAAAGCTGCCTGTTACCGTTTATGATAGGAAACAGCCTATTTATAAGGAAATCAATCATTAGATAAGGCTCTTTACTGGGAGGCAATACTCAAGTATTTTGGCTTTGCGTCGGTGGTTGCATCAATAACGTTAGTGCTCGCGTTAGTTGAACTTTTTGCGCACAATAATTTGTAGCGGTAACATTGATTGACTGTCGATTTCTAAACATTGAACAGCGTTTTCAGATACCGATGAATAATTACTTTTTAATCGAGAATGGCATGAGTTGACGCCAGTTGCTAAGTACTTTTTTTCAAATTTTCAAGGCAATTTTTCGTAAACTCAATCTAAGGCTAAATATCTCCACAGAACCGATAGCGAACAAGTCCTGTGAGGGAAAATTTATTTGACAGACAATGCAAATTAAATTAGAGGTTAAAAATATTATTTGTTGGATAAAAATAATTGAAATTAAAATAAATAACCTTCGAGGGAGAGGAAATTCCCTTAGTACTTGTACATCAACCTTACGCAATAAAAAAATGCAGCTTGACCAAAATCAATTTTCCTACGTAACTTAATTATTCCCTACTACACTTTCAATTTTAGAATAGTTAAAAAATCAAACCTAATCAAAGTTTTTCCACTTCCATATACTTCGTTTATCAATAAAACCCTGTTTTGCATGACTCCGTATGGTCGGCCAGTTGTTCAGGGTGACGAAATATGAGACCTCACGATATTTAAAGAAAGCAAAACTTATCAGGTCAAGCTCCTGCTCTGGTGACGGGAAATAGTGTCATGGTCAATTCTGTCCTGTAATAATAACGATGCAAATTTCCGTGTGTATCAGCTCCCTGTTACACGAAATAAATATTATCAGCTTGGATAAGATAAAATGGGTATAAATTCCCTCCAAAACCGCAGTCGATCGACCAGCATCACAACACAATCACCAGGGCTCGCCAGCCCTCGTAATCCCTTTGCCGAGACCATAAATATTGAGTGTCAATTTGGTTCGGCCCAGTATTCGGAGGCGATGGTAGGAAAGTGTTAAAGGGGAGATCTCTCTATTGATCGGCTCCCCGTCTGCAGATACGGTCCTTGAGAAGCCTTTGAGAGTGTCAGGTAAGTTCACTGAAAGGTACTTTGACCTGCTTCAGGCCTGATTTTGATCTTCAAACCAATGAAGCCGAAGACAATAAACTACACCAAGACCTCAAGTTTTAAGTGCCCTCAGTGGATGGACCTATTGTATTTTGCTAATTAATTCGTCACTGGTCGAGTTTACGTTCATGTATTGTCAGAAAAATTGCTGCCGAACGAAATCAAATGTTGTACTTGGCTACGGCTGAGTTCAAGGGGAGATTGTCTTTAATTTAACAGTGCCAGTGGTGCTGCCATCTAGCGAACAGCTCTGAATCCAAATGACCAACTCAAAATAAAGGGATTACCGAGAGCCTTCTCGTCTTGGTGTAGTTTATTATATCTGATGAAGCTGAGGGAATCTGCGCCATTTACTTCTAGAAATTATATTGACTTGATGTTATACATACTACAATGACGGAAACACCTAGGTTCTTAAGATCGGTTACATTCATCAAGTGATGAGACATAGAAGGAAGGTTACATTCATCGAGTTATGAGACATAGAAGGAAGGTTACATTCATAGAGTTATGAGACATAGAAGGAAGGTTACATTCATCGAGTGATGAGACATAGAAGGAAAAAAATACTTGAAGTGCTTGCGTTGGATATGAAGGACCAAGGCAATTTCTTTTCAAACACAAGTTTCTTATTTGATCGATGTTTTTCCGTTAAAATATAAGGAATTCAAAACATTATAATTGATGATGCCATGAACACTTTTCTTATTAGAGCGACACAATCCATCGCGTTGAAGTTTTATACCGATTGTTTGACAACACACGTTTGAAGTGGACTGTCCCAAGCACTGTAAATCACTCGAAGTTACCACCTGGTTGTCTTTGATCTTAACAAAGATCAATTAGCCTTGACCTAGATGATCATTTTTGCCCTAGATAATGATAATTGACCTAGAGAATAATTGTTCGACACTTGCATTAAGCCCTGTCTGTAGTAAATGCTGAGTAAAGGGATAAATTTTGCTAACGGTTACATTAAATTGATACACAAAAATCTCAAATTAATATTTTTAGCTATTCGCATTTGCTCTTTTTTGAGATAGATATCCATATCAATGTAAATTATTTATGCAAACATCCATATTTGCGTGGTTATTCAATATTTATTCCTGACGAATTTGCTTTCGCTGCCGCACATAACGAAGAGTCACAATGACGTTCTGTAATTATACATTGGGCAGTCATGTTTATAGTGAAAATGTGATGGATAGATAGTGAAAATGTGATAGACAGAAGTTCAAAACATACAATGAGGTAAAATGGTTTTCATTAA
>SDVV010013225.1:0-15181 GCA_016164225.1 Gammarus roeselii | reverse complement strand
TAGCTATAAAACCTTGTGACGCGTTGCGGTTGGAGTCTATCTAATCCGTGAAGCCATAGATCTTGTACCATGCACGCTCTGTCGCGCGTGCATGTCATTCTTGGAGTTCTGGGTGGTTGGAGGTGGGGATTCGTGTTGTCTGAGTCTTTATCTTGCCTGAATAAATAAATTGTAATAAAAATAAAATAGACCGCGTAGCTGTGAACATTGTGTTGCGTTGCTGCCGGAGCTGACTTAGTCCGTGTAGCCGTGAACCTTGTATCGGTTTCGACGATGCTATCTGAGCGCACTGACGTATGGACATATAACTGACGAGGTTCTGAGTTGTTGGAGGCGAGGATTAATTTCGTTGCATCTGAGTCTTTATCTTACCTAAATTAATAGTTTGTATTTATACAACTAAACCGCGTAGCTGTAAATATTGTGTTGCGTTGCTGCCGGAGCTGTTATTGCCAGTGTAGCCACTGATTTTGTACTAATCTCGAAGATGCTACCTGTACGCACTAGGGTGCGTGCATGTCACGCTTGATCTTCTGAAGGATTGGAAGCGGTGGTCCGTTTCGAGTAAGCGTTTTTTCTTTTGCGCACTAGCGTGCGTCTGACACTGCTAAAATTTTCACATTTTTTCTAACCTTGAAAGCGTTGTTTCGTTTATTCCTCGCGCAAGTAGGCGTGCGAGCCTACTGGAATCAATAATCATCGAGCCCTACGGGGGAGCCTATTATGACTCACGTTGAGGCTCTGGTGGAAATGAGGCTCAAATCAAATCAAAAGACCAAATTATTCAGAGTTTTTCAAGAAAGTTGGTAACGTTTATTTACTCTGACAATCTCGACCTGCTTCAAAGAACAGTTCCCTCACCCTGCTTGCTCGCTGTTCCCTCACCCTGCTTTGCTTGCTGTTCCCTCACCCTGATAAAGTTGCTGTTCTAAGAGATGACTAAATTAGGTTACCCATCAATTCAGTCATTTATCCAACTATAAGATGTCAAAACGCAACAACCAATTGTGATGGGAAATTGTGACATCCAAGCACTGATGCTGCTCACAAATCTATCTAGGTTACTCTTCTTTCATTGATATCTACTATTATTAGGGAATAATTTGCTGGTTAATGCAAATCATTTCCTAATAATGAGTAGTTTGTGAGCAAGCAATTCAGCCATTGTAAGGTGGTATTGCATTGTTTTTGTAGCGGCAGTGCTCATGACCTGAAGATGCGTGTTTCATATTGAAGCTAACAGTGTGGTGTTTTGGGTTGCACATTCTGGTGTTTGAGGACTCATAAACCCCTGATGTTATGTTGCAAGTGCTACTATCAAGGTCATGTTCCTGGCCTTTGCCTAAGTCGTCCATACTTATGGAACGTTGAGCAATTCTTTGTAATCTCTTCACTTGATAAGCTATAGGCAACCTGTGTATCCACTGCTTACTATTCAATAATTACCAGTGTGCTTTATCAACCTAAAAAATATACCAATTTCTACAATATATTATTGCTAAAAAATAAGAGTTACCTTAGGTTGTCTTATCCAGTTCAGAAATCACTGAAAAAAATGCAGTGAGTAGTTCATTTTTCCATGAAATTACTTTAATTTTGTGTAGCAGTACTGAAACCATTATTCTGAATAGGCTTATTGCATAATTGATTTTATTGTCCACTTCTGAGCAGTGGGGGGAAGTTTCATTTCTAATGGGCTAATTTATTTGTATTGAATGTAACCTAATTCACTTGGTCGATCTAGTAGTCAGTACTATGAGCTAATTAATCACTCATATTGAATGTAACCTAATTCACTTGGTCGATCTAGTAGTCAGTACTATGAGCTAATTAATCACTCATATTGAATGTAACCTAATTCACTTGGTCGATCTAGTAGTCAGTACTATGAGCTAATTAATCACTCATATTGAATGTAACCTAATTCACTTGGTCGATCTAGTAGTCAGTACTATGAGCTAATTAATCACTCATATTGAATGTAACCTAATTCACTTGGTCGATCTAGTAGTCAGTACTATGAGCTAATTAATCACTCATATTGAATGTAACCTAATTCACTTGGTCGATCTAGTAGTCAGTACTATGAGCTAATTAATCACTCATATTGAATGTAACCTAATTCACTTGGTCGATCTAGTAGTCAGTACTATGAGCTAATTAATCACTCATATTGAATGTAACCTAATTCACTTGGTCGATCTAGTAGTCAGTACTATGAGCTAATTAATCACTCATATTGAATGTAACCTAATTCACTTGGTCGATCTAGTAGTCAGTACTATGAGCTAATTAATCACTCATAGAAATGTGTAGGTATGATATTTTGGGAGTTTGCACTTATGTTACATCAAGTAGTGTTTGATTTCCACGGCTTGGGCCAATTCAGACTGCCACTGTTGATTATAATCATGGTTGCAGTTTGTCCCTTGACTCGATCATGCTAGAAATCATGATCACTCTGGGTTCATTTATATGTTTATCTCGTACGATAATCATACTGTCTCTGTATGTATCCTACCTGTACTTCCAGTAGTTCTCAATGCTAATTATTGTATTTTTGTTGCAGGGAAACTCAATAAGCGCTCCACCAGCTGATGGTGTTTCTCCCATCAGCAGCAACTGTCATAATGGAGAGAACACCAACGGCACTGCTGCCAGCTCCACCACCACCACACAGGTGTCCTCCACATCCAAAACAAGCAACTCAGCCGCCCACTCCAACTCTGTGTTTACTAAGGTAGCTGCTGTGACTAACACTCCAGCTGGCGGTGCCAAGGCCTCCCCTATCAATTCAGGCGCTGGCACTCCGACACTCAAGCTCAAAGGCTCGCTCACCAGCTCTATTGCCTCGAAATTTGGAGGCAACACAGCGGTATTCCCCAAGTTGGGTGTGGGTGGCCTGACCTCGCCCAAGATAGGAGGCAGTGTCAACGGAAGTCTTGCTGCTAAAAAGTTTGAGTTGGGGGCTAATAACAGCAGCACAACGTCGACCAAAGTAGAGTTTGCTGCTATCAAGCTCAAGAAGGTGTCCAAGATTACTACTAGTATCAGCAGTAGTAGCAGCAGCAGTAGCAACAGCAGCAGTAGTTCTACAACTGTGGAAGATAAAACGAAGACAATTGACGAAAAACAAACAAACGATACGGCTTCTTTGTCTACTACGGTAGCCTCTGAAACAGCTGCTAGTAAGAAGTCTTCTTCTGCGCTTTCCTCCAAGAGCAGTTCTGATGGTCAATCGGTAGACTCCACCAAGTCCGCGGAGGAAACAGAGACAGATTCAAAAAGCACCAAATTGCCAAATGACATATCTGCTAAATCAAGCAAAATCTTGTCTTTACAGGGTGAGAAGACTCAATCTACTGTTACACTGAATAAAACTCTGTCATCATCTAAGAACATATCACAGTCTTCCTATAAGGGTAGCACGGAAAGTTTATCATCTTCGTCTGTGAAGAATGTCAGTGAAAAGGCTTCATCTGCTGCCACAAGTTTTCTGACTGGTAGTGACATTACTTCTAGCAGCAGCTCTAGCAGCTATCACTCAAGTAGCAGTACCAAGACTGTGATCACCAGCAGCATTATCAGTAGCAGCAATACTAGTATTAGTTACACCTCGTCTGTAAGTACCAGTAATATCAACAGCAATGCTCTGTGCCGTTCCACTACCATCAAAAACTCCGACATACCTGCCATTGCGAGCAAGACTTTGATTGCTTTGAGCAATGCCGGCGATGAAAATACTGGAGACACAGAAATAAAGGTTGCCACATCAGTCAAGAAAGCGAAAAAGTCCTTGGACCCATCTGTGAAGAAAAAGAAAAAGAAAGTGTCCGGAAGGAATTCAGAAGGTAAGGAAATTCCAATCATAGAAGAAGGGACCACTGATTCACCAGCTGCACTTGGAACGATTGATCTTACCAGACAAGCTGATCAAGATCGTGGAGTCAACATCAAAGTTGTTTCCAGTGCTGCTCCCACCAAAGAAAACGAGACCAAAAACTTGTCTAAGTCGACACTTGTTAACGGAGTGGCCGAAGAGGTATCTATTACGGGCGTCTCTGAGGCTTCGGTGCTGAAGCGGGACAAGAAGAGTGTGGCTGAAGCAGTCACAACAACGGTGACGACGACTGTCTGTAGTGATAGTAAAAGTTATGTTAAGGTGGATAGAAGTGCACAGGGTAGTGACGAGATAATTGTGCTTAAGAAAGGAAAGAAAGGCGGTAAAGCAAGCCCTCTCGTAAGCAAGAAAGAGACTATGGCGGTTCCATCACCTACCGCTGGCAGTGCTTCAGTGGTAGCCACTTCGGAGACTAGTTCGTCAGCTACACCACCTGTGATACCCTCTCCCAAGAGCCCGAGCACCAGCAGCGACGGCAACATGGGAGGCGGAGGATTAACCTCTTTCCCCTCTGAAATAACTAACGATCTCCAGTCCAGTCTTGCTTCGCTTAGTCTCGACTCGGGCGTCAGCAGTTCGGCATCAGCTGGAGCTGGAACTAGCGTTTCAGATGAAGGGATTAAAAATACTGCTACATTTCAACAAGAAGCTTCTGGAACGATGTGTGATTTATATAGTTCCGAAACAGCGTCGGCCTCAGTTGCCATTTCAATCCCAAACTGCGCGACCGTTCCTTCCTCTTTATCCTCCTCTCCTTCCATCTGTAGTCTCTCCACAGCCACAGACACCCTCTCCACCTCCATATCCACCTCCACATCTGACCTTTCTATATCTCCGCCCTCATCCATGCCCCCGTGTACTAGTGGTGGCGTTGGAGGTATAACCGCCGCCTCCATCCTGTCCACGTCTACCACCACGCTGTCTTCCACCTCCACTAACCTCCCCTCCACCTGTGTTACCACTTCCACTGCCGCCCACCCTGTCGCTCTTCCCACCGCCGTCGACGGAGTGTCATCATCTGTGGATGGTAACTGTGCTCCTGGTGGCGATAGAAGCACAAGTGGATGGTTCCTGCCAAGCACGCTGTTCACCTCAAACGAGCCGGTGACAGTGATCGTGCGCGACATGAGCTCCATCACGCTGACCATCAACAGGACGAGCATTTCCGCGCAGGGCTCGTCCACCGTTCGTAGTCTGCTCGTAGATGTCGGCCACCGATTCGGCTACGACCCAGACTCGTTCTCGCTCACCATGCAGAATACCAGGATGATGGACATGGTGGGTGGGAGTAAAGCTGATTTATTCATTACAGGATCTAACTGTAACGTTTGTGGCAGTTACTTTTCGCTACGCTGCCTCATAACATTCTCTTGTCTCTAACACGTAATCTAATCTTGTTAGTTGTTATTGCTTAGCCCCAACTCCAACGATTAGTGCATTTTGGGAATGTTATCACCAGTGCAGGCCCCTATATTGGACCCTCTTCCTTGTGAAAATGTATTTGTTCCGCAGGCGCTCCAACAGACAGATTACGCACCGACGTGACATGGTGAATGACCCTCCCGGGTGCAATGGCTAGGCACGATGTCATGAGGTGTTCGACAGTATCGGGCTTGCCTCGACACCGAGGCACAGAGAGAAAGAGGCGTTACCCTAGTCCATGCTGATATGCCCGCACCTTGGCATCGACAAGTGAACCCTAACCCTGTCTTATCTGGGCAACCCCAACTCTTCCACGGGACTGCTGAACCGCGTTGGCTCTATGAGCAGCCAGTGCAAGAGCTGTGTTGTGTGTGTATGTGTTAGTGCATATAAGTGTATGCTGAACAGCGTTGACTCTATGAACAGCTAGTGCAAGAGTTGTGTGGGTGTGTATCTGTTTGTGCCTATATGTGTACTCTGTAGGTTGGGGATTGGTGGTGTTAAGAGAGGCGAATGTGCTGCCGGTGTGTTATGTGTATTTGGTTGTGTTTGGCGGGGGTTCAGAAAGTGGTGTCAGGGATGGGCTGGGTCCACTATCATGTTGAAGAATTGCTGCTCCCTTCATATCAAAACGCTTGCAAGGGAAGATCTTGGTTTCCTTGTACAGATGAGGAATAGGTGGAGCCCGTTGCAATGCCTAACGCCGTGTTCTGTATTTTTTGTAGGAAGTTGATGTGTGTTGGAACAAGGTCAGAGGACCATGCAGTATGTGGTTGAGTAGGAGATCACTAGCCTGATGATTTGTTTGAATTGTGTTTCAATTGTTTCCTTGTTGTGGTGAGTGTCCCGGTCACGTTCAGTCCAGGTTTGGATTTTAGTGGTATGGGAGTGTCGTTGAGCGTGACATGAGTGTGGATGCGGTGTTCACTGTTGTCTGGTGTTATGCAACTACTCTCTGGTCTCAAATATCTCACCTAATCATTTCTGCTTATTAATGTTGTGCACTTGATACACGGAAACGTAACAGCAACGTTAAACCCGTGACTCTGTGTTTTGATTTGTTTGGCTAGCCACGTTCTAAATAACCACTCATGGTTGTCAGGTGGAGCTGGAGAAGATGGACCCGTACACAACACTCGAGGCGGCGGGCTTCATCGTGGACGGCGTGTCTCGCAACAGCCTCCTGCTCACAGACCTTCATGGCACCGCTCCTAAGAAGACGGGCGCAGACCCTGCAGCTGGTTGGTTGGGCTGTAATTGTTTACGCCAGCGTCCCGCATCTAAGTGTGATGCGAGAGGGGAGAGAGAGTGAAGGCTTGCAAGTCATTACGGGGGCTACTCTGTAGATAGGTTAGAGAGGTTAGGGACTGGGTAAAGAGATGAAAAGCTACTCTTGATGAAGAAGAGCATGTCGATTGAGTTTACCCGTTAACTTCTCGAGTCATATCGATGCTTGCCTGATTTTTCTCTGCCATTCCATAAGAGCCATATGATTAGCATGCGCTTATGCTTATAAATTGAATGAATCATGATGAGGAAACATTACAGAGACGATTTTTGAGAGAATCTGGATAACATTCATCAAAAGTAGTGTTAGACCGATTTTGACATTTTTATGTCTGTGAATATTTCTCGAGAAATTCAAAAAATTTGTGCTTTCAGATTTTTCTCGGCTTTTTATGTGTTCAACTGTCCGACGAAATTCGGCGCTTCCATGTCGTGCAATTTTAGGCGACGATATTCGGCGCTCTATGTCTTGCTACCTCTTTTGACGATCCGAACATTCTTCCGCCCTATATAAGTGAGGTCTGCCATAGCCGGCATTCATTCGTGCTTCAAGCTTCACCGCGACAGGCTGTCACAGCGCTACAGCTCAACCGTTTCCTGGACTGCAACAGCAGGTAAGAAATGTACACCGTGGCACATCTGGGCAGTGAACTAGTGATCCACTGCCACTACAGAGCCACAGATGAGAACTGCAATTGCAGAATGGGTACCTTTCGTGCTGTATCTGTGAAACAGTCTTGTCTCCGGTAAACGCCATCTTTACTTAACTAACAGACAACACCTGCAAGCAGCTGACACCATCGATGCTTGGTTTTGAATTAAGCAAGCTGAGGACAGCTATTCATACCGACATGCAGTACGTACGTGTCATATATGACGTTCCTTCGCAAACCGTCCAACATGAGGTTGTATATCCTGTTCGTTGGGCAGATGCCCGCCCTAAGCAGATGCCGGGCAGACCGATACTGGTCGTAGGCCGTTGCCTGCTACAGGCATGGCCTGCTACTGCTGTTTGGTTGTGAAGTCAGCAGTCTGCGGACAGACTTTCACACCTACATGCAGATTATTGCGTGTCATATTGGCTGTTGCGTGGCCGGTCGGTTGCCGCCGACGCCATCTGGAATCGTACGACAACACCCTGCCGGAGCAACGTCGAGCTGCCGTCTTAGCAGACAACAACCGGCTAACAAATAACACACACTAAGCGGATGCCTGCTATAGGTAGATACCTGCTATTGATGTTTGGTCATGAGACAGCGGTCTACGGACAGCTTTTCACAATTATTACGTCCCATAAAGGCTGTTGAGCGGCCGTTCGGTTGCCTCCCGACACCATCTTGGATCGTACGACAACGCTCTGCCGAGCGGCGTCGAGCTGACATCTTAGCAGACAACAACCGGATAACGCTAGGCGGATACCTGCTACAGGCAGATGCCCGCTTTAGGCAGATTCCTGCTATTGGTGTACGGTCATGAAGACAGCGGTCTGTGGAAAGTCTCCCACAATTGATACGTGTCATATATAGGCTGTTGCGCGGCCGGTCGGTTGCCACCCAACACCATCTGGAATCGTACGACAACAACCTGCCGAAGCGGCGTCGAGCTGCCGTCTTAGCAGACCACAACCGGCTAACAAATGACTCAATCAAGGCGGATGTCTTCTATAGACAGATGCCCGCTTAGGCAGATACCGGATATTGATGTTCGGTCATAAGACAGCGGTCTGCGGACAGCCTTTCACAATTATTACGTGCCATGTAGGCTGTTGCGCAGCTGGTCGGTGGCCGCCCAATGCCATCTTGGATCGTCCAACAACACCCTGCCGAGCGGCGTCGAGTTACCATCTTAGCAGACGACAGCTGGCTAGCAAACAGATCTTCTGACCAAAGGACAACCCATTTCAAGCATGACTTTAGGCAGGTCAGCTGAACGAAGATTGCTGGTATAGAACGTCAGCTCCGTCAGAGCAACGTTTTTAAAAACACGTATACGGCACAATCATAGCTTGTTCAAACTTCAATTTAACTCTTCTAACCCAGAGGGTAATGGGTCACTAACGACATCTCGCATACCTCATGTCACAAAATGTATACCGGACACAGTTCGCATATTTTTGCCATTATTATCTATCGTTGCATATAATATACCTCGTATTTTCGCGCAAAACTTCGGGCTATAGGTCGGGAGCATCGAACGTATTGGATCAGAGCATCCTCTTTATACTTCTCCTCTACGTCGTTTCAGAAACGATATCCATCATCACCTCGGAGAGGCCGCAGGACGGCCTCTCCACCCACACGACCTTTCGGAGGACCGACGCTCGTGCGCACATGGTTCGTGCCTACTGCCCAAGGACGACCTCCACCGCTATTGCCTTAGGCGCTCCAGCTGTTTTGTGGGTCACGTATACCGACCAGTGGAGTGCACCATCTGCCTATCAGCCATGAACGCGCCCACAGGCAGTGCTACCTTGGAGGCGTTGAAGAACGGATATCGGGCAATGAGACGGAAGTACATCATCAACATCGCATCAGACGAAAGAACCTTCTTGCGCCATAACTCGAGGCACCTTACCATTCCGTGCCCGCAGAACAACCCACCACGATACTCAGAGAGGAGAACGGAAAAGAAAGGAAAGCGGAATCAAGACAATGGGCGGCACGCGTCCTACTTCTCCTTCCCAAGTGTCCAAGGGCTCCAGCAGGACAATGGGCGGCACGGGTCCTACTTCTCCTTCCCAAGTGTCCAAGGGCTCCAGCAATACAATGGGCGGCACGGGTCCTATTTCTCCTTCCCAAGTGTCCAAGGACTCCAGCAGGACAATGGGCGGCACGGGTCCTACTTCTCCTTCCCAAGTGTCCAAGGGCTCCAGCAACAATAGCGCGGCGCAAGGGAGCAGGTCTCCCTCACAATCCCCTCATCCCGGAGGTTCTCCCCAGCCCTCGACCTCTGCACCCAATATGGTCGACGAGGGGCAGACCACCTTGGAGGACTTGGGTACTCTTTTCCCCGCGCAGGAGAAGAGCACACCCAATTCCGTGCCACCCAACCAGGAGGCGTTCCACCCTCACAAAGAAACACCCCAGTGTATCCGGGCCTGCTCTTAGTGTTCATGTGGACGGCATCGGACGAGAGACCCGCAACGTAACTCACGTCTTTGTTCCTATCCATACCCTGCCCCCAACGTTCGGTGTCAACCACCATCGCCACAAACGTAGTTGATTCAGCTCCGCTTCAGCCCCATTACTCAAGCGGGCACGGAGATAATTTTGCCCACGCATCCACTCAACCACCACCATGAGCCTCTGGTTACCCACCCACCCCCTCCTCCTACCGAGGACGCCCCGACGCCTGTGCCTCCAATTTCGGCAATGGCCACAAAACTCGACAGGGTCCTGTTGACGCTCACGTCAGTGGACACCAGATTTGAAACTCGACTTTTCAACACCGTAGATACCAGGCACCAAGTGGTAGAGGCAAGGGATCAAAGATGGGAAGATAATGCGGAGTACGAAGAGGAACCCTATGACGAACAAGGTGAGGAGGCGAAGGACGGATGGGCCGACTTCGACCCACAGCAGGGAGATGGGGAGGCATATATAGAGGGGGAGTGCTCACAGCTTCCCCATATTCCCCCCCCCCCGACCCATTCTCCGCGCACTCCAGCCCCCTCACCTCGTCCGGACTCGCCGCATACACCTTCACCGGAGGCAGACGGGCAGATTTCACGGCTACACACCGCTCCGATACCCTCCCAACCGCCACGTTTCCGGACCGTGCCCACGGGCACCCCCTTCGAGATCCCTGATGACGAGGACCAGCACCGACCCCCTTCCCCAACCACGGAGGAGATGTGGTATGGGCCCCCCTTAAGCCCGACGTTCGCGGAGGGGCTTGTGAACTGCAACTATACGTCTACACCACGAGGCTCCAACTTCATTTTCTCTCCGGTGGACCTTACGATCTCCCTAGTTCAGAGCCTCGTCAGGATGTCCTCCCCTTTTCTGCCCCGGTAGCCTCTGAGAAGCTTCTCCTCCAGCTCCTTAAGAGCATCTTTGCTATCGAGCAACCAGCCAATCTAGGAGTGACCATCAGGGAGGACGGACGGCTCAATATGAAACGCATTCTAAATCCCCTCCCGAAACTCCTCACGCAAATGAATGACTCCCAGCCCCCCAAGTCGGCACCAACGGAGATCGACTCCTGGTCAAATGCGCACTTGGCACTCACATCGGACTGCTCCACGTGCAGCGCCCTGCTGGAATTCGTAAATTCTCCAATCCTCCCCTTAAGGTCCCACGTAGAGTCCACCAAGAACAAGATCGACTTCCAGATCACATTACTTCCGAAGTACGTGCGAGGGATCTCCAGCTACGCTCTTAGGTCGCTCAGGACCTGCGGGGCTACTTACTCGTCGCGTCTCTGACGAGCTTCTGGCTCGCATCCGTGATCCCGTCTTGACAGACGGCACATGAGTTACACCACAGTCACTGCATTATTTATCAGAGCTCGCCACAGGCTCCATCCACAAACTACTAGCAGTTTCCCTGATCGCGGCGGCGGCAGCCCAGTGGAGGTACAAAATTCGCCTTCAGACCTGGACGGGCTGGCTCCAGAGTCTGTTCGCGAAGCCCTTCTAGCGGGATCAGTTTTTGAACCCCTACTCTTCACCGATGAGGCGATCTTGAATGCTTTCCAGGCGCTTGAAAGCTTCCGAAGCAGGACGGAAGCTATCTCCTTTATTGCCCCCTCCACTTCCGGCTTCGCAACCCGTGCACCGCAGGCCTCACGGCGGCCTCAGCCACCCCAGAAGAGGGTCGCGCAGGGTGCTTTTCGTGGTCAACGTAGTGCCCCGCTGAGTTCCTTTCGTGGCCAAGGCGGGGTCGCGAGTAAGTTTGTTCAACCCCACAGCGGTCGACAAGCATCTCACAGTGTCCGCCCGGCGTCCCGGCACGGGGTCATGCAACCCCAAGAAAGGCGCGGGGCCCCAGTAGCGCGCACTACCCCTTGTGCCCGGGGACGGGACCAGAAGATCCGAAGGAGAGGAGGTCGCGCAGAAGGTTGGAGAGGCCCAACAGCCAAACGACCCTCCCCCCCCCGCACTAAATCCACAAGGGACTACGGAGAGCGGGACCGCCCCCCATTCCGTCCGTACTGATGCCGTTACGGCGGCCCTCAGAAGAACCTTAGCACACAGGAGCGCGGCCTCGCCTCTGGTCAAGCGCATACTCGCATACTTTCCAAAGGCCTCTCCTGTAGATGGGTGCCACGACCACCTCCCCTCGATTACGCGGTCTCGCACCGTCAACACGAGGACGTTCTCACACCCCTAGGGCTCGACTTCCTGCGGAAAGGTATAGTTAAGGCGTTACCAAAACAACCAGCCTTCGTCTATCGCATCAAGAGGGAATTGCTTAGTGATCGACCTCTCCAAGCTCAAACATTACATCCCTGTAACCACGTTCTGCATGTCCAACCCGCAAAGAATACGAGCCGTACTGAAACATCCTATTTGGTCCCAACCCATCCCAGATTCCGAAAGTACCTGGCCTTCAAACTACGAGGCCAGCTGTACTTTTTTGCGGCCCTTCCATTCGGCCTCAACCTGGGACCGAAGATCTTTACGACGGTCGCGAAACTACCCCTCCGCTTACTCCACCAGCAAGGGATAGACGCGGCATTCTACATCGACGACTGGCTGCTCTGGGCACCAACAGAACATCAGTGCCGGCTCAACACACAGACGGCCAGCGCCCTTTTCCTCAAGCTAGGCTTCCACAATCACTTGGCGAAGTCTATTCCGGAACCCACCCAGCAGATAGACTTCCTGGAAGGGACGCTAAATGAAGAGGTCGGGTTCATCTCCCTGACCTTACAGCACATCGACCGCTGCAGGGACATGACCACGGATATACTATCCCGCGAAACTCTCTCGCTTTAACAGCATCAGATTTTCCTCGGCCTCATCAATTTCCTTACACTTTACCTGCGTCACGCTCACCACTCCTTCAACGACGTGGTAGTAGCAGCACGGTCCCTGCGCTTATCCAGCAAGCCCACCGTTCTCAACACCCATTACCGCATTGCAGTAAAGCACTGGGGCTGCGATGCCTTCCTTCACTCCCAAGTCCCATTCGCATGCCTCCACCGGAGCCCCTCCTGTGGACGGACGCATCAGACAAAGCGTGAAGGGCAGTCTGCTGCAGCGAGCAGCAATCGTACGGCCGCTGGTCAGCAGTGGAATGCAAACTCCATATTACGTCGAATGAGTCGCTGGTCATCATCTGCGCTCTGCAGACACGAGCTCATTGGCACCACACCACAGTCCGAGTGTTGTCAGACAACATGGCAGCTGTAGCCATGGTCAATCACTCTGGCTCAAGCAAAGCGCCGGCGTTACAGAAGATCGGAGCGCAGCTCCTCAGAATCTTCCAACATCGTAACCTTTCTCTTCTCGCGACCTATCTTTCCGGATCGCAGAACGTCTGGACCGATCAACTCTCGCGTCTCCAACCAGTCGAGACGGAGTGGACGCGGACGCCTCAATGCTTCGCCCGCCTCTCGACCCTGCGCGGTGCATGCAATTAGACCTCTTTGCACACCCAGGAAACCACAAGCTTCCACTATTTGCAGCTCCGTGTCCTCACCCGCGAGTAGCTTTAGTGGATTCTCTCTATCCCAAATGGAATCAGTGGACAGAAATATACCTCTTCCCTCCATACAACCTGATCCAGTTTTTCCGCAAGCTCGAAACGTACCGTTACAGCGGTGCCCTCGTAGTGCCCGACTACCTCAACGCACTGTGGTGGCCCCAGGTCGTCGCGTCCTTTCGCGAGGTTTCGCTCCCCCTCGACGCGTCCCAGCGCGTCGAGGGCAAGGAGGTGCCAAAAACTTCACGACACTTTTCTCGTTATCTTGCATTCAATTTCTGAAAAGGGTTCTCACGATCGAATTCATTAGAACGCTGGCAGACACTGGTCAACACGCACACACCATCGACCCAACGCCAATACCAAAGCATCTGGGCTCGCTTCCAAGCGTGGCTGCGCACCACAAAAGTGCAGTCCATCACCCAGACCACACTCTTGACGTTCCTGCACTATACCGGCATGCAGAGGCAGCTCAACCCGCGCACCGTTTTGGTTTACAGGAATGCGCTCCATATGCCTCTCCTGCACGGGTTTGGAGTCACGACCCACGAGTCGATGTTTAAGGAACTGGTGAGGGCTCAGATTCTCGAAAACTCCCCTCAAAGGCCTTTCGTGCCACAGTGGAAACTGGAGCCGGTCCTCGACATGCTCGCCCCCCCCCCTCGCTTCACTACTCAGAAGGCGTCAGTATTGGCACTCTTTCAGAAGACTGTTTCTCGTCGCTTTAGCAGCAGCGAACAGGGTATCTGAGATTGCAGCCATGTCGCGCACGGGACTACATTTCTCCAAGAACCCTCCATGCGCGCTCTACTGACCGCTGACGAGTTTCTTTATAAAAACCAGACCATCAGCCACACGCCACTGCTCATCTCTATCGCCTCACTGCTACCGGACGGCCGGGCACACGCCCTGTGCCCCATGACTGCTCTCAAAGCCTACGTAGCATGGTGTCTGTCGAACCATGACTTTTTGTTTATCCATCCTACTTCAGGCAAATCACTCAAAACGTCATCGGTGAGGCACTACATCTGCTTGCTTATCGATGATTCTACACCGAATGCTTTCACTATAGCTCACGGCGTCAGACAGTATGCCTCATTTCTCGCATGGACGCGTGGAGTCCCTCTCCTAGACATCATATCCAAGGCATTCTGGAAATCGCCCCACGTGTTCGTTCACTAGTACCTATCTTCAGTGGAGAAGCCTAACCAACCTTGAGTCTTATTAGGTACCAGGTAGATAGGCCTTCTCATTTCCAATGTTTATGACAATAAAATCAGCTAAAGCCATAATTATCTTACCATATTGTTCGGAGGCACTCAACGCTAGTATGTAATTACTTTATCCTTCTCAAGGTACTACAATGTTACCATAGTAGCTTTTATACACATTGTCGAAACGGATATAATTAGGATTATATTGCCACTACCTGATCGTTCACTCACTCTCACACTGGTGGGTAATATGTATGAATTATGGACTTCTCATTTGGTTGTTCAAACTCAAGGCCCGTACCGTGATTATTTTTGCCGCTATGAGCGAGTATATTTACTGCCGTTGGCATTACGCAATATTTGTATTTACAGATACAGATACAGACACTAGGCCGCATCCCCCAGAAAGGGGGTGGCCGACGGCAAGGCGCACCTCACACCCTCACACGCTCACATTCACACAACTTAGCCCTTTTGTGCTAAAGGGTCCGGCCGGTAGCCCCTCAACTGGGTCCCGAATGTACCGAGGAACCGTCGTCAGCAGCAGGGCCCACAGTTTTCACTGGTTTACCCCCGCCGCGTCATAATGGCCGGGCCCCCCCCACCCACGACCATTCCGACAGCGGGATGCCAAGGGCGGGAAAGCACATCAGAGCAGCGTCAAAATCAACCATTCACAACCATTCTCCACTCACGCCTGTTCATTG
>SDVV010013224.1:0-15181 GCA_016164225.1 Gammarus roeselii | reverse complement strand
TAATATATACTTTTATACATACTTTGAGTTTCTTCGCTGTTACAGCAGGTGAACATGGGGATCCATTGATTAGGGATAGATCTGGAACACTACTGAGACACTCGTCCAATCGGCTCTTGTACTTCAAGTTGTTTGCTGTGCTTGACTACTGCAGCACAGGTTTGATCTCACGTATTCGAATGCAACTGTTAGCATTGCTTTTCCGCCTGTCGATTTATGCACTTAGAAGCAACACATTGGTCCAATCCTTGCCTGATTTTTCGTGGTCACTTCCGTCACAATTTTTTCGTTGACATTGACCGTGTAGGCGAACAGAGTTTTACAAACGTTTATGACCATGAATCTTTGAGAATTGCCTCAAGGCGTTAAATCTGTCATAATAGTCCAGTTCCCTTGCCTCCAAAATATTGCAAGTGGAGCTCCTTTGCACCTTCAAATCTATCCACATCTCTCTGGTTATGTAGAATCCAGAAGGGAGAGCAATAGTCAGTAACTAGTTGGATTAGTTGTTTCCTACGAGTCAACATTGTCCGACTATCTCATTGCCTCAACCTTTCCATTTCTTCATGAAATAAAGCATTGTTTTGTAGCTATTCATTGTTGCTGGAATGATATGAAGGCTTGGTTTTTATGGCATCTTCTTTCCATATCTCAGTCATTGACGTTTAACTTAATTGAATTGCATCCTGTTTTCACCAGCCCACTCAAAGATTTCCTTTGGATCAGTTAAATCCTCGATCCTGCAATGACAGATGCATGTGAACCCTTTATGCTCAGATCAGAAGCCATTACTGAGAAGAGCAAAGAGCCAAGCTGGGTGCCTTGTGGGATTCCACTAAGAACTTCTACTGCTGCAGAGATTTCCCCATTTACTCCCTTACTTTGAATTCTGCTTTAAGAAAGATTTTGATCCATTTGTAAACATTCCCCTGACTGCCGGCGTTATGTAGTTTTTATAACAGTATACTGTGATTTACTTTGTCAAAGACTTGACAACATCAAGATAGATCACATCCACATTTAACCCATCACACAATGCATTTATTATTTCGTCATAGTGCTCCAGCATTTGGGTCAACGTGCTCCTCTTACTCCTGAAACCATGTAGCTTGGAGTCGAACGTTTTATTTTCTCATGAAAATTCACTATTCGTCTTTTCGTTTCTCTTCTAAATATTTGACTACGTGAAATGTCAAAGAAATTGGTGTGTAATTTTATGAGCTTGTGAGACTATGTCTTTTTGCTAAAATGAAAGTTTACGGCTTGTTTCTGCTTCATTGTTTGTGGAATATCGGAGGTGCCCAAAGACTTCTGCACAACATTTGTAGTGGTCCTGACAGTACTTGCTTGCATTGTTCCAATAGAACAGCTGGGGTGTCACCTGGTCCGGATGCACTATTGCTACCTATGTCAACAAATGCTGTGGTATCTTGACAGTACCTGCTTCCATTGTTCCAATAGAACAGCTGGGGTGTCACCTGGTCCGAATGCACTATTGCTACCTATGTCATCAAATGCTGTGGTATTTTCAGAAATGTAAACATTAAGATCCATCAATGAAAATTCCAAGACGATCTCAGGATTTGGCTGCGTAACCTTTGGGATACTAAATACGTCTCTGTAATTTTCCCTTAACATCTCGCTCCTTGCCTTGTTTTCATCTACCAGATGACAGGATTTATCAATTAGGGGGTTGAAAATTTGGCTGCATGCCCAAAAAAAACTAGAATTTTTAGTAGTTTCTTTTGATAGCATTTGCTTCATTTTCTCTTTTCTCTTGAAAGGGTTTACTTTTTTGCAAAGTTTCTTTTATTTAATTGTTCTGTTTTTTATGAGCGTTTCCTTTCTGAATAATACTTCTTCTGGGTATTTTTCTTCTTTTGACATTTTTTTTATATCTTTTCTTCCTCCGCGCTGTTTGCTTAAACAATGAGTTCTTTCCAATCAACATTTGACATGAAATTGTGTATATTTACCCAATTAATATCTGCACTGAAGAAGTTCAGTTGGTGAAGATGATGCACCCGGAGAAAATTGTATTATCCGTGTTTCTTCTCAGTATTTCAGCATCTAGACATATTTCGATCCCATTATGGTCTGATAGCGCAATTTTAATCATTTTTATGTTTTTGATATACCCAAACGAATTCAGAAACACTTGATCTTAAATATTGTTATTTCGTATTGTCTTCTCAATAATTTATTTAAGAAAATATTTGTCTTCTAATTTTTATAGTTTTTCAGCCTAATTTGTTGCAGTTTCGGTGTTACCCTTTCCAATGAAATCGATACAAGGTGTCGCCGCTAGAACATTATTTCAGCATTTGATATAAGGAAAGAAAGTTGAAGTCACCACAGAGAAAGATTTTAAATTCAGTATGATCAATGTTTGACACGTATAGGGGAAAGCTTCGAGCATGAGAACAGCAAAAGCGATGTGAATTAGAACATGATGAAGGTGGCTGGCATAGTTAAATGACAATAGTTCAAAAAATGTATTAGAGTTTTTCAAGATACGTTGCCCTTGTCTCTGTGCTCATGTGCAGCTTATCCAAGGTGTCATCTGAGAAACAACTTAGAAATGCATTTAATTTGTTAAGTCAGAGACTGACGACAAAGCTATGAGAACTGATGTCGAAATTTTTGCTGCATTCGTAAAAAAATTAAATATTTCACTTTAAATTCCTTTAAAAATATAGTTTCTAATCAAATTCTCATAACATTGTACGCTTTTCATTAATCTAAAAATATTTTTAATTAGTTTCAAAAATATGATATGAGAAGTGTTTTGAGGCTTTCGAGTGAACATCTATCGAAAATAATAAAGAAAATTGTGGCCACGTATTATTTTATGGTGTTGCTCTGAGTAAGTTATGGTCCATGATTTTAACCGGTAGCTGTACTATACTGTCAGTTTCCCGAAATAAAGCACTCGTTTCGAAATGGGAAAAGGGTATGAAAAGAATATTTCATATGAACTCTATTTTAATGGCAGGAGAAGGTTCTAAGAGAAGACAATTGATTTGAAGAGAAATGAAACAATTTTTCACTATATATTATTATTATTATTATTATTAACCTATTAACACTGCGGGAAACAAAAAATGAATAATGAGATATTCAAGAATGAGTAATGTTCTCAAAATGAAACCTGCGTGCATTTAACCAAACATGTCAGCCATTTATTTTTAATGCAACAGGAGGTTAAAATCGCTTATATAAGATTCGAGTGGTAGTATGGACTCAAAAGTTCACTTAAATACCTACAATTAATGAACACAATCAAATCCAGACATAGTCAAATATAGACTGGATCTTTCCAAAGTCCAGAAAGGTAACAATTACATACCATGTAGGAAGGAAAATGACGATGCTGTTCTTCAGTGTTTCAAGGCACATATATTGCTACATCCCATTAAAAGATGAAATTTCGATAGGATAATCAATGTTTTTTTAATAAATTATATATATAAATACATATACTCCATCGAGTGGCAACTGACCTACATTTCTGATTATTAATTGAGATTCATCAATAAAACAACGCATTATTAAAATATTGCTAACGTGAAAATGAGGCCCATGTTGTGGCCTGTGCTGCTGCCTATTTTGCGGCCATGTTGTGGCCTGTGCTGCTGCCTATTTTGCGGCCATGTTGTGGCCTGTGCTGCTGCCTATTTTGCGGCCATGTTGTGGCCTGTGCTGCTGCCTATTTTGCGGCCATGTTGTGGCCTGTGCTGCTGCCTATTTTGCGGCCATGTTGTGGCCTGTGCTGCTGCCTATTTTGCGGCCTATGTTGGGGCCTACGTCTTCTCATGTATTAGGCAATATTCATTGTGATTACAGATGTTTAACTATCAATTTATTAACTTCAACTAAGAACTTTGATCACAGAGCCCGAGGTGTAATTTTTGATTGTCCTGATTAAGAATAATGATAAAGCATGCATGATGAATCCTCTAACGAAACAAGATGAATATTTCAACTTATCTATTTTAATCTATGTATATTACAGGTGATGAACACTAGCCTACAACATGAATTAATAACTGTATTTATTGCTATCACTAACGACTATTATTATCATCTTAATATTAACAATGATTCAACTTCTTGGCATGTCAGTGAATTGAAAACAGTATCATAACGTAAGTAAAGGACCTTTATAAGACGTGATGTCACTCGTGGTACTTAAAGGGTACCACTGAACAGTATCATAACGTGTGTAAAGAGCCTTTATAAGACGTGGTGTCACTCGTGGTACTTAAAGGGTACCACTGAACAGTATCATAACGTATGTAAAGAGCCTTTATAAGACGTGGTGTCACTCGTGGTACTTAAAGGGTACCACCGAACAGGATAAAGTGATATTTGGACGAGAACATATTTTACTGTACCCAAGACCATACCGCTCCCTCCATAAATAGATCAGAACTTGTAGTTGATGATCAATACATTTGTTTTTATTATCATACAGTTGATATGTATTGCTCTATCGCTCTACCGTTATCAACGACTGAAAAGGTCGTTTACTGTAGAGAACAAAAACGCCATATCAATTGCGGTGTAGTTTAACGGTCATAGCGCAGATAATTCAATATATATTTGAAATAAAACTCTCCAGTACCTTGTCTTAGCATTGATTGGATCCCATATCAAAACATATTTCATTTGTGATTACCAAGGCATTAAATTATTTCTCTACAAATTTGCGGAATTTGACATTTTCCTACAAAAATATATTTTTAAACAACTCATGAACATCAAATCAAGTGTTTTATAAAATTATTGATACAATGTTGAGTCTTAAATATCCGGCCTTTGCTAAAACAAAGTTTGCAATCTATCTGAAGATGCCCACATGAAGGGGAAACAAGGGCAACAAATATGAATACGGTTTTCATTACATTGTTTGAAATGTTGTCCAGGCTTGCACGTTTGGAGATGAAGAAAAGGGAGCTGGTGGAGCAGAAGATACAAGGAAATCGACACAAAAAAGTACAATCAGCATCTGGGAATTTACAGTAAGGCAAAATATGAAATTCAACATAAAGGTGGAAAAGTAGGAGGTATTTTTACACGTAATTATCTTTTGGACAACTATTTTCATTTGTTTATGAATATCTTCATCATTTTTATTTAATAATGAAAATTATAACATTGATTAGAGATAAAATTTAAAAACCATGTATAATTTGTGGAACAAGTTGAGTTATCTACCCAATCAAAATCCCGTTTCAAATTAATATTTTGCTGCTTAACATGTCATCAAATTATTTCTACTTCATTCTACACAATCTCAGTATTTTTACTTATTCTTCATATTATCGAATCCTATTTACTGCTCTTCATATCTTCGTAACATAATCATTACGCTTACAAATAAGGGGAAGTCTTGTCCAGACAAAAGATAACAATAACAATAACTGAGAAGAATGAGATGGCTGAGTTCGAGCAGCCTGCCCCTCTTATTCTCCGAGCATGTTCATCATCAGCTTGTTGAAGGACGAGCTTTGAGCGATGCGTCTCCGGCCACCGATGGAATTCGTCTGGAAAAAATAGGCCTTTTACTCTTCAGATTCGATATCTATAATGGATATAATTCTGCCTCTATCTCTAATGGGATTACGGTTACCGAGTACTATCTTAATTGCTTACGGTTACGGAATACTATCTGAATTGCTTACGGTTACCGAGTACTATCTGAATTGCTTACGGTTACCGAGTACTATCGGAATTGTTTACGGTTACCGAGTATTACCTGAATTGCTGACGGTTACCGAGTACTATCTGAGTTGCTTACAGGTACCGAGTATTACCTGAATTGCTGACGGTTACCGAGTACTATCTGAGTTGCTTACGGGTACCGAGTATTAACTGAATTGCTGACGGTTACTGAGTACTATCTATTATCTGAATTGCTCACGGTCACCAAGTACTATCTGAATTGCTTACGGTTACAGAGTACTATCCGAATTGCTTCCGGTTACCGAGTACTCTCCAAATTGCTAGCGACTACCATGTACAATCTGAATTGATTACGGTTACCGAGTACTATCTGAATTGCCAACGACTACCGAGTACTATATGAATTGCTCACGGTTAGCGAGTACTATCTGAATTGCTGACGGTTACCGAATACGATCTGAATTGTTTACGGTTACCGATTATAATCTGAATTGCTTACCTTACCGAGTACTATCGGAATTGCTAGCGACTACCAAGTACAATCTGAATTGCCTACGGTTACCGAGTTCTACCTGAATTGCTAACGGTTACCGAATACTATCTGAATTGCTCACGGTTACCGAGTACTATCTGAATTGCTTACGGATACCGAGTATAATCTGAACTGCTCACGGTTACCGAATACGATCTGAATTGCTTACGGTTACCGAATATAATCTGAATTGCTTACGGTTACCGAGCATAATATGAATTGATTACGGTCACCGAGTGTAATCTGAATTGATTACGGTTACCGATCATAATCTGAATTAATTACGGTTACCGTGTACTATCTGAATTGCTAACGTCTACCGAGTACTATCTTAAGAACTAACGACTACCGAGTACTATCTGAGAGTGGGGAATACTGAAGTCCCATAGTCAAAATACAAACTCTGTTGTTAGGAACTATCGGGCCGTGTTATATTTTATGCCAGTCTTTCATTAGGCAGTCATGGATACCTCAAAGGAGGGTCTAGTAAAATAATCTATGCCAGGAGAATGTAAACATAAAATCCATAGTTCCATGCTTATACCGTAAATAATAGGGAATTTTGTGTGAGCTTATGGGGACGATATTTTCTGTCAGTATTTCAGTAGGTATTTGAAGATACCCAAAAGAGGAGTGTAGTAAATATCCTACGGTTGGAGAGTACAAATACAATCCAAAGTTTCATAGTCTATACTTACTTTGAAAATATTACCCATATGATGAGGATGGTATTTCCTATAAAACTTTCTGCAAGGAAACCAGGATACCTTGAAGTGGAGTCTAGCAATGGATCTACGGTTGATGAGTGAATAGACTTACTTCGTAAATAGGAACTGGATCATATTTTGGAGAGATGCCACGACTTGTGGGCGAATGATCGGCCAGGGCTGCGGCGGCGACACTAGACATGGATCCTTCAGGAGGGCTGGTTCTTGGGGAACCAGCTCTTCCAGGAGGGGTGGCAGAGCCCATCATTCTTGGATTTGCGCCTCCAGGACTGGCGAACCTCGGGGAAATTTGACCCGGAGCACCCGGATTCTGCAGAAGTCTCGGTTGGGATCCAGGGAAAGCTGGGCGAACCGGTTTTTGTCCGTCGGCCCCTACCTTCGGAGCCGCGTACACCTCCGAAAAGATGGGGTCGTGCTCGTTCATGCCTATAACCTTGGACGCCTGTTCGAGTCGAGCGAGGCTTGGAGGGTTGTCCGTGTCGGTTTCGAGTAAGAGTTTCCAAGTGGCCGACTCCGCGGGGTTATAGTCTTTGTTCGGGGTTAACACGACCGGCGCGGGGGCCCCGCCCGAACTTCTGGCGCTAATGCGAAAAAAAGAACACGCGAAAACGAAAAAATGGGATAAAAAAATAAAAACCAGAAAAAAAATGTTGCCCGAACAATTTTTGTTTTGACAAATTGGGAGGTTGATGTTTAGATATAAATGGGTACACGATTAAGCAGCGAATATTATAGTCAGTCTCAAGCTTGGGAAAGCATGCGGCTGAAGAGGCAGGAAAAGACAATTACGGTTATGAGAAACCCTCTAAAAGCCTGGCTGTTTCTTCAAAATCTGCAGAATGAGAACGCAGTTTGTGTTAGAAAGCAAGCGGTAGACGAGATCGTGCTGCGTTTGGAGAATTATAAAAATATGTTTTCAAAACCTGTTGAAAATCTCAAAAAAACTTAGCATCATCGTGTATTGCTGTGCGTGGCCAGGAGACGGGTGAGTACGCAGAATATTATAATGATCTGTAGATAGGGTAAGAAGAACTTGATATGAAGACGGTACGTGTGAAAAAAAGGGCTCAAGTTTTTGCAAACCACTTGAAATTCAAACAGACAATTTTGTTTTTAAACTAAAATTGTTTTGTATCAAGTAATTTAGTTTTCAAGGTTGGCTATCAAGGAGAAGTAGTCTACCATAATTACTTATTTACATAAACTGTTCCGTGAGCAGACTAGACGATGTTTGCTATACAAACATACAATCACTGTCCTTTGAAGCAGCGTTTATGATAACGACAACGATTACGATCTAAGAGAAATTTGGATCTAATTCCTACTATCTCAAGGTCAATTGAAAGATATTTCAAGACGTGCACACTCGATTTAATAAATAATAAATTTTTAAAAGCCACCTAATTTGTTTTCTTTTAAGCGATGAAGCAAAATCAGTTTTGAAAATATTTTTTATTCGCGGTTTCCAATTTCACGAAACCTTAAAGTGCTTAGAAGCGGCCGAAGTCAAATAAAAATTAAGAGGCGGCAGAGGTGGAAGAGTATAAGGTGGATGATAATTTTGTAATTTGGTTATATGGAGTAGACTTTGGACTCAGTCGGTCCGTGCTCCGTGATCAGCTGGCAGTTCTCCTGCTCGTGGATGGCCTGCCAGGTGGCACTCTGCTCGGGATCGTATTTCTTGGCCAAAGCAAAGAAAGGCAGATGATGCGGAGGCTTGTTCACACTATTAGGCCGAAAATAAACAACGTTAAAACATTTAAATCATAGATTTTGAACGAGAGTTGTGAAAGTTGTGATGGATTTTTTTCGGACAATATGGTGTTTTAAAGAGGTTAGTTGTGGAATAAAATTTATGAGAAGCATACGTGTGTATCAGTGGGCACTCCAATTGGAGAATTTGTCATGATGATTAGATGTGATAATTTTAAAAACAACAAATAATTGGGTTGAGTTGAACGTTAATTTGTGAATAAGATTACAAACGTTATAGTTGTTGGTGGATATATTTTGAAGAGAAAAAAAAATCAATTTAGAGCTCATTTGAAAAATAGATTGGGATAAGTTGAGCAAATTAAAATAATGACAACAAGTGTTCGCGTTGAGAAAGAAAGTCGTTCGTAGGGATAAGAAATAGAACAGACAACGCAGACAAAGAGGTTACGGTAAAGTGATAAATTGAAATTGGAAACCCAACCAGAGTTGGTTAACAGGATCAGCCGAAACGAAAGAAGTTGGTGAAAGCATTCAAGACCCAAGGTGAACAGTAAAAATATAAAGATGTGCCATAAATATATGGAGTTATAAGCTCAAACAAAAGTAGTTGAACAGGACGTTTGAACATTAGTTCAGAAGAAAAACGGGAACGTCGACCAATGTTCCAACACATTGTTTATCATTGTGTTTATAATATCCACACAGTGTAGAAATAGAAGTTGCAACAAAAATATTCATTATTGTGATATTTATTTCCAAAAAAAGTTTCATTAATCAATTTCAAGTGTCAGAAACACATTCAAAAGCAAATATGAAACGATTATTAAAACCATTAGAAAGGTTTATGAAATGCATAGTAGATATTTAAGTGATTAGAATTGATGTACCATGCGTTGGCATTAGACCATGACGGCCAAAAATAGTGTTAAACAATCGGTGTTCATTGAAGCGTACAATTGTAGATTTTCAATTCAACCAAGAGTACGGTATTTGGTGACAGGTAATTTGTGCACGTTACAGGGATCACTCATTTTGTATGAAAGCACAAACCGAAGTATGTCAAATTTTGCATGATACGTCAAGTGTGTCAAGTGTGTCAACTTAGACAAAGTGTGATGTGATGTAAGGTGCATAGTGTCAAATAATGCAATGTGTCAAGTGATGCAAAAAGTGTCAAATGATGGAATAAGTGAAGTGGTGCAAAAAGTGTCAAATGATGGAATAAGTGAAGTGGTGCAAAAAGTGTCAAATGATGGAATAAGTGAAGTGGTGCAAAAAGTGTCAAATGATGGAATAAGTGAAGTGATGCAAAAAGTGTCAAACAAAAGCAATTTGTCAAGTGATGCAAAAAGTGTAAAATAATACAATGTGTCAGTGATGTGACGCATGTTAAATTATGTAGAATATGCTTAGTGTGCCAAGTGACGCAAAGTGTCCGCGTGCGGTGTGCCGAGTGTCGGGCCGGCCCATGACACAGGATGGTGAAGAAAACGAGAGAGAGAAAGAGAAAAAATAAAGCACAGTTAGTGGCTTACTGAAGATGAATATTTCTATTAAAAAAATGCGTTCTTCACAAAGATGGAGGGCGGCCTAACTTCTCCACAAAGATAAGAAACATAGACGACACAAGTGGCTCTGATATAGTAGAGGCATGCCTGATTAATGGTCTAAGAGATTCCCGAACTGGTATATTAATAACAGACAACATGTGTGCTTCAGATATAAAAGTAAAATAGAGTCTACTACCTCTTTGGTGGGAGTTAATGGACTTATTTAAAATCCTATTCAAATACTATGTTCTCCAATGGACATTTTGTCGCCACTTATAACGGCGAACTTTAATCATGAGTTTCGAAACCAAGACCAGTATATTTCATCAGTACCTTATTCATTGGTAAATCTATAATTCGGTGACTTATAAACTTATATAAACTTAGTTTAATTTCAGGAAGTTGATAAACATCAATGGACAAGACAGATTTTATCATGAAAAATATATATTTTAAAGAAGAAATAACGCCGCCCGTCTACCCTATTTTTTGCACCCTTCACTTGCTTAGTGTGAACACTGAGAAGAAAATGTTCGATCATTCTTTATCAAGATGTTTTTTTTCAATCAAGTTCCCATTAAAACTCAGTCTATTAATATGAACTCTTTCCGTTTCCTCCCTAAAGCAGTGTTTTTCATATTAAAATGAGTTAGTTTCATGTTAACTTGCCTGGTGAGAAGAGGAGCTGGATGTTGGCCGCCACCAGATCTGACCCAACATACGTACGAACAAAAGTAAAAAACAAACGAAGTCTCACAGAACTAAGAATTGAAGGAAGTACACATAATTCAATACTAAATCGTTACATAAAACAATGAATGAAGAAAAAAGCTACAGCTCTTCTACGCAACAGACCAACAACAGCACTCTGAGATGGTAAAAAATAAATATGATGAAGAATTTGAACGCTTTGGATACCGTGAGAAAACATTTCTCCTGATTATCTTCCTCAAAGCTACGAGGAAACTCGGATTTATTAATAAGCTTCCACAATGATACGAGGAAACTCACTGTTTTTGTTTTTTGTTTTTTTTCTTCAATGCTACGATGATTTTTTTGATTGAGAGTTTATGGGGAACGATTTGAAACAACACTCAACAAACATCAATTTGGTTTGCAGCAGAACGAAATTCCAATTAAAATGTTTCATATTTTATCGTATTTACCAATATTTGTTAGCCTTCTGGCGGTTACCACCATAGAGAATAATTTAAACAAATTGAATTGATTGATGCCATTTCCAGGATCGAGACAACAAAATTAAAAATGAAAACAATCAAGAAGGACTTCACTAAATACCGCGCCTTACTTCGTTTCCACCCATTACATTATTCCTTATTTGCTATGGTATTCGCTTGAGAAATACTTAGAGAGCGCGGCAGATTCGTTTTGAGAAATACTTAGAGGACGCGGCAGATTCGTTTTGAGAAATACTTAGAGGACGCGGCAGATTCGTTTTGAGAAATACTTAGAGGACGCGGCAAATTCGTTTTGAGAAATACTTAGAGGGCCCGGAAGATTAGTTTTGATAAATACTTAGAGGACGCGGCAGATTCGTTTTGAGAAATTCTTAGAGGACGCGGCAGATTCGTTTTGAGAAATACTTAGAAGACGCGGCAAATTCGTTTTGAGAAATACTTAGAGGTCCCGGAAGATTCGTTTTGAGAAATACCTAGAGGACGCGGCAGATTCGTGTTGAGAAATTCATAGAGGACACGGCAGATTCACTTTGATAAATACTTAGAGGACGCGACAAATACGTTTTGAGAAACACTTAGAGGACGCGGCAGATTGGTTCTTAGAAACACTGAAAGGACACAACAGATTTGGTTTGAGAAATACTGAGAGGACGCTGCAGATTCATTCTGAGAAATACTAAGAGGACGCGGCAGATTTATTTAGAGAAATACATAGAGGACGCGGTAGATTCGCTTAGAGAAATTTTCTGAGGACGCACAGATTCGGTTCGCGAAACTCTTAAAGGACCCAGCAGAAGGTATGACCGGTGGCTCTTTGTCATGTCTTACCCTTAAAAAGTGTATTAATGTTTCGAAAATGTATTGGTTGTGAAGAATACTTAGTTTAAAGCTTGGTCGGAGATTGGTGGTCTTATCTCCACATTCAAAAATAATCGGTGATTCTTAAACTTCGCATGAAGTCAAAAAGTTTCAATATTTAATTCAATTATGAATACCTCTTAGATTTTAGAGCTAATGTTACCCTAAAAAAATATCAATAGATTGTCACTTGAATTTTGCTGCCGGAGATGTTAAGGGAATCTTCCTGATTTCTCAACAAACAACTGCCTTCTTTATATTTTCTTAAAAGAAGCATAAAATGATGCGTAAGGCAATGGGAACAACTTCGATAATATGATCGTGTCATGAGTAAGAATACTCCTTGAAGTTATCCAGGGCTGTAGTAATGTTAAAACATTCTTAAAGCATGTCATTTAAGTACAATGAATTCTAGAGGCTGACTAAATCCATAGATTTCATCATTTTTTCACGTCTCCGCTGATTTATTTTCAAGAAATATTATTACAGGCAGCGTCGATGAAAGTAAAAGATCTGAATAAAAATCAATTGGGGCCTGGTTTCCCAGCGTTAGTTTCATCCTTTAACAAGTTTCAAAACCTCGTTCTGTTTTTGAAGCCGTTTCTTCGTTTTCCTAATAGGATAAAAGCACAATTAATTAGAGAAAACTTTTACATTTTCTTTTCCAAAATTGGTTCACCCTATTCGGGTGGTTAGACCGATAAAATATGGATTTTTGCAGCTACGGAAATATAAAAACTATTTTGCGCTAAAAGTTATACTACCAATATGATTTATTAGAGTAAATTTGATTTAGTTGATAAACAAATAATTTTTTATAAATAAATGAATTTTTATAAATGAATTTAAACGATGACTTATAAATATTTTTTTTTAAGCACTTGTGTCCGGCATTTTTTTTAGGGGACTTTTGATGCAAATGTTTACAACTTAGTCTCACAATTGAATTTTAAGAACTGTTGGAAGAACGGTTTCCGCCGCATTACCTCATGAAGGTAAAGGATATTGACGTCATTAATTGATCTTCTTCTTCCCTGTGGTCGTAGCCCAACTGAAGTTCCCTGTTATGGATGAACAGCAGATTGCGGCATCACAAACATCAAACTTCAACCGGGGATATCACGAAAATAGTTTGTCCGATCATCCTCACTGGTTTCCATAAATCCACATTAAGGAAGAAATGGCTGGCTACTGATACTTCTAGATGTACTCTCTCATGTGAGAGGTACATCCATAAATTTGTCGTACAGAGATGGTTTAAATAATTCATCAAATAAATACAGCTTTTGATTTTGGTACAACAAAATATAACTTTGAGTGAAGTTCAAGTCATGAATCAGGTAGAATTTTAAAGGAAAACCATAATATGTTATTAATTTGGCTATTGTCGTCAGTTTGTTTAGTAAGATAAGCTTCTCAACATAATATATGAATAAACAAGGAGCCATGAGATGACATCACACTAAGAAACACTTAACTAAACGAGATAAAGAATAATCAATAAGTGACTATTCGTCGCAAAGAACATACATAGCACAAAGACAAAAAGAACGTTCAAGGCAGACTAAAAAATAAATGGTGTCCCAGTGTCATAAGCTATGCAAAAAAAAACAGAAGAGTGTACCTTTGCAAACACGTGAAATGACACTAGCAACTGCACAAACACTTGTTCCAATGGATGGTCAAAGAATAGGAGCCAGCCTCACTCAGTAACTACTTGGAAAAAAAAGCATTTCTATTCCAATTACTATAAACAGGCGCGTTCGAGCATGTACAATCTTTTGGGATTGGACGAGCTGCTATATACCACCACGGGCACCTAAAGCATGCTCTGTGCCACCTTATTTTGTAAATCATGTCTAAATACAACCACATGTTGTATTTAGATACTTATTCTGATTGCTTTATCCATACTTGAAGCACGACAGTTGGTCAAAGTAGTAAGGAAGTGCATCTAGGTCCAGCATCTTGCCTACAACACTGTGTACAGCTAAAATATAAAATGAGATTATCATATAAATCTCATTTAATGATATTCAGACCTGGAATTTCGTTTAATTAAAAGCCTTCATAACTTTGTAAATTGTGAAGCGTTAATGCTTGGTGTTGTATTTTAATGCGGTAAGCATCCGTACAATGGAATAATGACAAATTTATATTTTCCATTTACTCTATGACTTCATACGCAATTTCAGTATATTTTAGCATCATGAATCAATTTAGTGTGAGCTATTTACGTCCTTCTACCCCTACATCTGTTTCTTTAGCTGCACTGCTAGTACGTCACAAAAAACATTCATCGTATTATTATATCAGATAAGCTATACCAGCCTCTACCACTCCTACAGCCAGTGTGGCGGTAGGACTGGTAGAGGCTCTGCAGACTAGATTTTTGCAGCAGGACATATCAGTGAGAAGTACGTTGCGAATGGATAGATGCGTTCTGGGCCTTCGTGGATCTGGAAACAAACAACGCTAGGATCGACAGGGAGGTGATGTGAACGGTCTTGCGCTTACATGAAGTGGGTGACAATTGGTTTAGAGCGGTGCAGAGTTTTGATGCTGGTGACAGAATATGTGTCAGAGTAGGGAACGAGGTGGAAGTGGGACTGAGACAAGGTTGCGTGATGTCAGAGTAGGGAGCGCGATGAAAGTGGGAATGAGACAAGGTTGCGTGATGTCAGAGTAGGGAACGAGGTGAAAGTGGGACTGAGACAAGGTTGCGTGATGTCAGAGTAGGCAACGCGGTGAAAGTGAGACTGTAACAAGGTTGCGTGATGTCCGAGTAGGGAACGAGGTGAAAGGGGGACAGTGACAAGGTTGCGTGATGTCAGAGTAGGGAACGATGTGAAAGGAGGGCAGAGACAAGGTTGTGTGATGTCAGAGCAGGGAACGGGGTGAAAGGGGGCA
>SDVV010013223.1:0-15182 GCA_016164225.1 Gammarus roeselii | reverse complement strand
CTAAAACTTTCACTTTTTTCTAACGTTGAAAGCGTTGTTTTGTTTTTTCCTCGCACACTTAGGCGTGCGAGCCTGCTTCAATCAATGATCGTCGAGCCCTACGGGGGAGCCTATTATGACTCACGTTGAGGCTCTGGTGGAAATGGGGATCAAATCAAATCAAATCAAATCCTATAAATGCCTCGGTACGGAGAAGACGCTTCTGTTCACGCAATCATATTTTTGTTGTCTCAACACCATGCATTTGTAATTTCAGCGATAACAAAATCATTTTGTTGACATGAAAATAAAACTATGAATTTGTATTTTGTCACAACGAAGTCCAGTTTGATGTAAGCGTCACGCCCGATGTGTGGCCGACATCTTGAACAAACAATTTTGTCGTGTAAAATAATTTATTGAATAGGAGAAATATTAAAACAACGATTTCCAGATTGAACACCATCAATGGATGGAGCCTCTGTTTCCTCGGGAACGTCACGCGCACTCGAATTGGCCATTTTAATTATCAAAACAAATCGCCGCCTCATAAACACCAGTCACTCTGGGTCCCCTAAACAGCTCAACACTCAGCATTACGCACACCCTGTATTGCTTATAATATACACGACCTCTTTTAAAGGGTTCGAGGCAGGCTATGCGGTCGATATCTGCTGTATCACAAGTCAGGCGAGTAAGATGGTAAATGAGCTTGCAGATGCCCTTGGCAAAGTGGCGTCCAACCATCAACAACAATTTATCCCCATATACACTCCCGAGATTGGCGTCCTATCATCAACTCTCTTATAACATCCCAAAAGAACATTATGTGGCAACAAAGCGGACAGAAAATACTTCATCAAACCCTCAGTTGGACAAAGGGAAACCATGCTTTCCAACAGAAGAGACGAAATATTCATGAAACGCCTACGCATGAGACACACCGGACAACTCACGACTATCGAATGGAAACAGATAAGGGACCGTTCGCACCACCATGTTCTTAGTGCCACCGAACGGCGTGAAGCCCTTGGTGATGCTTAACGCATTCGTGGCAGCTCGATGAGTCTTCTTGCTTCTCTCTTCCACTATGCGTAGCCTACTCACAGAACCCGTTGACAGAAATTAGCTCATGGCTTTCGGTAAACATACCGGCCTACAGGGAGCGTCGCAAAAATTGAATAGTAGTACAAACAAAATATTTCTTGAACCCACGATGTACTGCGTTGTATTAACCAAAGAGCACAGAAGCGAGGATCTCATAAATACTTCATTTTCATTGGAAAGTAAAAAGTTGAGTATTTTCCCGTATGCACCATCATGCATAAATACCAACAAATAAAAATTCGAAATCTTTTTAATTTCATAAAGTTCTTCGATCCTATCAGAATGTATGATCTTCGCGCCCTACGGCAGAGCTCACTAAGGCTCACATTAGTTCTACGGTGAAGATGAGTCCCGTAATCTAATCTGATTTGAGGGGAAGGATACTAGTTTTAGCCCGAGGTCAAATCTGATTTGAGGGGAAAATACTAGTTTGAGACCGAGGTCTAATCTGATTTGAGGGGAAGGATACTAGTTTGAGCCTGAGGTAAGGCAGGATATTTGGAGTAAAAGCACATTGGATGTAAGAGGTTTACAAGTGTTTACAAGTGTATGAAGACAACAATAGGCCTATTGGCCCAAACTAGGTTGCCTTTTGATCGCAAGAGGATTAGTACTGAAGTAGAACGTCTAAGAGAGCTTCGTGTGCCATTTCTGTTTTTTTTTATAACAACAGGGAATGGAACGGCTTAGCTATTTATCGGCGATTTATGTAGAACTTATCGAGCCGCGACTAAAACGTTTCGATTGTTTTGCTGTTTGCAACCTCCACTGGAAGTTTGTTCCATTCTTCGACAACTCTATTCGTGAAGAAATTGCGCGTGATGTCGAGTGAGGAACGTTTCCCAATGATTTTGAATTCATTGTTCCTAGTAATTCCGTTTGTATCTAGAGTGAAAAGGCTCGCACGGTCAACGTTTTCCTTACCCTTCATAATCTTCCGCACTTCTATCATGCCGCCTCTGACTCGACGTTTCTCTAGCGAATATAGATTGAGTTCACGAAGCCTGTCTTCGTACGATTTATTCCGCAGCGAGGGGATGAGTTTGGTAGCTCTTCGTTGAACCTTCTCAAGTTTAATAACGTCTTTTCTAAGGAATGGAGACCAGAATTGAACGGCATACTCGAGATGCGGTCTAACAAATGCATTAAATAACTTGAGCATACTGTGTTGGTTTTTGTACCAGGTAGGGCGGGATATCATACTTAGCATTTTGTTGCCTTTCTTGGCTGCATCGTTACATTGGTTGCTGCTTTTTAGGTCGTTACTAATGATGATACCTAAATCTCTCTCTTCGGTGACGGGAATGAGTTTCTTTCCAAACATTTAATATTCGTGTTTGGGGTTATGAGGACCAATGTGCATAACTTTGCATTTGTCTACATTAAATTTCTTTTGCCCCTTTCCTGACCAATCAACTGTTTTGTTCAAGTTTAGTTGGATCTACTGACACTCTAGTTCAGTTTGCACTTTTCCTCCGATCTTAGTATCGTCTGCAAACTTGCTAATGTATGAGAGAACGTTGCTATCGAGATCGTTAATGAATATTATAAAGAGAACTGGCCCTAACACTGATCCTTGAGGCACGCTCCTTGTAACATTACCCCAGGGGGAGGAAGCTCCGTTAAGTACAACTCGCTGCCGTTTGTCCGTAAGCCAGCATTTTATCCAGTTGTTGAGCTCGCCTCGAATACCGATGCTATGCAATTTACTAATTAGGCGCTTGTTGGGGACTTTATCAAAGGCCTTCTGATTTGAAAGTCAAAGTAAATTATATACGTAGATTGGAGATTTTGTGTCGTGGATTTCGATTATATTTCCGAGCTGGGAGTCGCCTATCAATTTGTTTGATTCCAAGAATTCTGTAATTTTATCCGTTATCAAACTTTCCATCAATTTGCCAATGACTGAGGTGAGACTAATTGGACGGTAGTTGCCGGGACACTTTTTGTCCCCTTCTTTAAAAATTGGGGTAACATTGGCCTCTTTCCATTTAGAGGGGCAGATGCCATTTGTGAGAGACTGGGCGATCGGCGATTTCGTTTCTAGTCTCTTTTAGAATTCTAGGATGAATTTGGTCTGGACCTGGAGATTTGGTGACTTTCAATTTATTTATATATTGAATAACTACGGTGGTGGAAAAGTTCACTGTGGTGAGTGCTTCAACTCGTTTTGCCGCTATGATATCCTCAGGATAATGAATATCATGATTCTCTAACGTAAATACAGAGCAAAAGCATTCATTAAGTACAACACTCATTTTGGTGTCGTCCGTTTTTAGCTCACCAACATCGTTCTCGAGAGGACCTATCACAGATTTTGACTTTTTTTTTCTCGAAATATAACTGGAAAATGGTTTCTGATTAGTTCTGGCATTGGCAGCAATTTCATTTTCAGAATCTTTCTTCTTACGTTTCAGGACCCTCTTTAGATCTCGCCTGCTAATTTTGTATTCATTTTTTGCTACGTCGTCATGTGGATGTTTGTCTTATCAAATGCTTTGCTTTCTATATTTATTTTTAAGTGCAGTTAAGAAATAGTCAAGCGAGGGTTATATTTGCTGACACCATTGCTCTTAAGCCATCAAAATTAGCTAATCTGAAGTTAAGGACTTTTTCGCAGTTTGTTGATGTTTTCAACTCGAGCTCTTTCAAAAAAAACGGATACAGTTGTGGTCACTAGCGAGTGGCTCGCCTACTTCGACGATCGTGACACGAGATTCGCTTGCACTAAATAGGAGATCAAGAATGTTGCTACCTCTTGTAGGTGTCTTCACCATTTGGGTCATGAACTTATCGTCTGCAAAATCAATCAGACGTTGGCCGGTGGCAGTACATTCGTCTGGTTCCCAAACAATGTCGGGGATATTGAAGTCGCCAAGCACAATACTGTGTTGTGTTGTGACGACATCGACGAGGGTGTTGTAAAGGTCGATATCATTTGCAACTTTGCTTTTAGGGGGGCGGTAGACGAGAGTGATTTGACATTTTTATGTTTACCGACTACTTGGATTGATGCTATGTCGTGCCTGTTGTTTGGAATGGTGACTTCTAATATTTGCAGAGTGTTTTTCACGATAAAAAGCACTCCTCCGCCCTCTCGGCCTTGTCTATCTTTGTGAAACGGTGAGTAACCGGGAAGAGTAAATTCGCCGAAATAATGCCTGGTGTTCAATTTCATCCACGATTCTGTGATAGCTATTATGTCGATACTTTCATTCAACTCGAGGATACCTAATTCTTCGATTTTGTCTCTGAGACTTCTAGCATTTACGTAGTACCATTTGAGAGTACCGTTAGTCACGTTGACTTGATTTGCTTGACTTATTTTGTATTTACTATGAGGTCTTGTGTCGGAGCCAAGACTTTCGTTTTCGTTTACACGGGTTGTAATAGCAGAGCTGCGACTATTGCCTCTAACTCGGACTGGATTGATGACAGGAACTTTTTTGGTAGGATCTGTTGTGGTGTTTTGATGGACACTTGTATTTGTTGTGTATCTCGTGTTGAAACGGGCGGCGGTCGCTGTGTCGTTTCGTCGGGCACTGCTGGCGGAGTTGTTGATATGATATCGTTCACGTTTTTTTCGTTGACAAGTCCAGCGCCGATGTTTTTAAGGATGTTTTCGATGGTATCAAGTCCATACCTGTTAATGCAAGCCTTGTTGGTGATTCTATTAAAGTTAAAGTATTTTGGGTCGATCATTGTATCCCAATGATCCGAGAAAGAGAATTTCTGGGCTTTGCACAAAGTTGCTAGGCGACTGTTGAGTTAAATCATCTTGCTTAACTTGTATCTAGTTTGGTTAGGATGGGGCAGGATGCCAGTGACATGGAGGTTCGCGTGTGAAGGTTTGATGTTGTTTAGCATGGCATCATACTTTTTCTATGTCGATTCCGTCTGCGACACGTCTTTAGCCCCGACTTGTATTATAATTCGCTTAGATGAATGTATCCTTTCTCTTGCGATTATGCCTTCTACCTGAGGTATCAGTGTGCAGGGAGAGAGAGAGCACGAGCATGCTAGAAATTGAAGTGAGTGGGGCATGATTCTGAAAGGACGAGTTTGATGTGGCTCTGAAGAGCCCCCCACTTTCCACTGGTTCGTTCATGAACCTGTTAGTCCGGGGCTAAGGTAACGCCGAGCACCTATGATGCGGTGGGTGTAAACGAGTGAAAGCTGTCGGTCCCTGTTGCTGACTGGTTTCTTAACCTATTCATGACCCGGAGTAAGTGGACGAGCTCCTCGACGAGCTATTTTCCGCTTTGGAGCTAAGTTGGTGCTTGTGTGTCAGCATATGTGCAGAGGTGTAAGAATTGTCCTCCAATTGAACCTGCAGCTTGGTAAAGACGGCTGTGTGTCCAATTTCTGTGTATGTCTCAATCAATTTTTTACCCACTTCACAAATTTACTTCCTATGTTTTGATAGTTGGCAATGCTATTTTAAACGTTTAAATTCTGCATCTTTCATGTAATTTTTTGTCCTCAGGTACCGTCTGAGCTTCGTCGTCTCTGAACCGAAGCACAAACAGCAGAGTGTGCCTGCCAACGTTACGGTTGTAGTCAGCTCGCTGTTGGATGAAGAGCTGGTGGCCAACTCTGTACCTGTTCTGGTGTCGTCGCACTCGCCTCAACAGATGATCTCTACCCCCGTCAGTACGGTGATGCTTACGACGTACTAGAAAAGTATCTGTGTTTCTAATACAGCTAATGCGCTGGAGATCACGGTTTCTCTAATCTACTAAAATACTGAATTATCTGGTGAAGAATAATCTGCTTGCGGTTCATATTTCAGAGACGAAGGAACATTGTGTTGTGATTTCATGTTACTGTATTACTTTTATTGCATTATGGATTCCGTTAAATGTTTCTAAAGAAATACTGCATTATAAAATTTCATCATTTTCCATCACCATAGAAACTAATTTTATTTAGATATACTTGTCATCGATTAATTTTCCATTTATCCTTTAATGTCTCTTGGCGTATGTTTTAAGGATTTGGTTTTATAACGTCCACCCGTTTTGTTCCTTCTCGTCAGGAACACGGAGGCGAAACCCCCCTAGAGCGGCTACTGTCGACCGTGATGAAGGTTACGATGCTCGAAGTGCGGCTGGTGGCCTTGCACGGTCGCCTTGCACACCAGACAACCAACAACATGCAACTCTACACCAACATCACTCCTCACAGAGAACATTCCATGAGCAAAGACTCCACGACAACTTTCAAGAGTGACTCCACCCCTCCCCAGTCTCTTCCTTCCACTTCAAATGATGTTTTAACCCCACATCCCTCTCGGCGAGGAAGGAACAACCAAGTGTTTACCAATGAGTCGTTCTCAGCTGACGACTCAGAAGATCATCTTTCTTATCACGAAAGAGTTGAATCACACGGGGAAATGAAAGTATCCAGTCAAATTTGGTTAGCTGGACCTGCAGAAAAAGAACTCGGTCTTCTCTTACTGCGTTATACAAACGAGGTTAGGTTCGCTTCGATTTGGTGACAGTCATTTTCTTTCATCCACTTGAAAGCTGAAATGTTTGAACCTGCAAGTAGCTATAGAATATACGTGTCTCGTTAGCGAGTAATTGTGCTATAATATTTCGACCACTCGCGTATGAATGGCAGAACATGTACGCTGAGGTCTTGTTCAGTTTTTAGTAATTTTCGATCTCTTTTCAGATTTCTAGAATATCTGGGATTCGGGTGTTGTCAGTTGATGTGGGAGTGTGCGGAGAGGTGCCCGGCAGTCCGCCAACATCTGCCATCATGCATCCGTACTACGATGACCACCAGACCGTCCCTACAGCTGGAACAAAAGCAAAGTTCTCCGAAGCTGCTCCTGAGTCCGAGTCACCAGCGGACTCCAGTACTACGGGTGAAACAGCCTGGCTGGTGGACGCAAACAGTACGGCTCTGGTCACACCACGGTAAGAATACCTTGAAAATCTATCGTTCAAATTTTTTATAGATAAAAAGAAACTGAACTCAAAAAACTTGCTACTCCAGTAACTAATAACAATGATGCTCATCTCCTCGTGCTGTGTTCGCAGAGTGGTGAGTAGCTTGGAGTGCAGTGCCTGTCGAGGTCGTCAGAAAGGCTACAGCTTCCCATCATTGGTGGGGGGAGTCGAGGGGGGCTCATGTCGTCCCAGCCCTTGCAGAAACGGCGGCCGCTGCGTCCTCGTTGACGCCGGCTTCAAGTGAGTGATACGAGGTACTTGAGAGAACCAACCTCCTATCGTGCGAGGTTGGTTTGAAGAATCTGGAACAGATTGCAAGACATGATGCTAATTTCATATACAAACAAAAATATTATAGGGTGCATGGAAACCGGGGGTACGAGCCGCGGATTTTTTCTTGCATCGAAGGAAACGGGGTCTCGTTCTATCTGATATTCTCTGGAAACTACGGTGTAAAAAGTGGCTTGACAATTACGTACATAAGACACTTGACCCTAAATCGTTGTCATGGTCAGATGTGTGTTGTATCGAAACCGGGAATAAGCACTGAAGCGCACTTTGCGCAAGTGTGAGGGGCATCTCGTCAACATATACACACTGCTTTTAAGACTCCTTAAATCTGTAATCTTTACACGAACAAAAAACATATGCCCTCTTGGATTTGCTTGTAAAATTTGGACTACGGTGCTTGGAAACCATGGTTCAAACCCCCGAATTCTTAGTACGTTGATGAATATTTTTATACCGTCGTGTTCTGCTTTGCTATACGCAAACAGTTTCCTTATCTCCAGAAAATTACCTTAATTGCTATCAAATACCCAAAAATTGCTAACCTAAACGCGTTGCCATCCTCATTTTCATTTCAATGAGAATCATTAATGGAAGCCGCATACAAAGCGGGCAATTGCGATTGCTTTTTATTACAAACACGAAACATCTCCTATGGATTTATCCGACTTCATCAAATCGTTTGTTGGCGCGGTCGTTATATTGAATATCCTCCGCGATGGCCTGGATCTTCGTGGAAAAACTAGCTCTCAATTCTCCTTTCTTCCCTGCCAGATGCATCTGCCCGGAAGGCTCGACTCCGCCTTTCTGCAAAATCCTCGGCAGATTTTTTCCCCAGCTGACGGAAGTTCGGGAGGGCGGTTGGCTTTGGCTAAACCCTGATGGAAGGTTTTGTCCTCACATCGGAGATGGTGGATCAAGCCGCCTGTCTAAAATACCTCATCAGGACGATATAAACGATACAGACCACAAGGCCACTCTAAACACACATCCTGAGGAAGATCCTTTTCTGAGAAAGGAGGGGGCTGTTCCGGAAATCTTTGAGAAAGAAGGGTGTGAGATATCCTGTTCAGGCCACATCTCAGTCGAGTTTCGGACTCAAAAGTCTACTTGTTTACTTTTCTATGCCGGTCCAGTTGATATCGAAAGAAGAGAAAATCTTTTAAATGCTCATGTGAGACTTTTGGTAGGCTAAAAATAGAATTAAAAGTTCAATGATGTTATAGAAATTGATGCTTGCGATATTTTATGAATCATAAACACCGGTAATATAAGTGTCATTTACTATTCCCCATAAGCTTCCTTTTTCACACTTTTACGATAACCGTCGTCTCTACTCATCAGTATGGTCATTCTTTGGGCTTCAATGTCATCATATTCTCCCCCATCAATATCAGCCTCCTGTTTTCCATCAAAAGTTGCTGTTTGAAGCCCATCAATATCATCTTCCTGATTGTTAGTTCTTCTATGTCAGCTCATTATCTGTAAATTCTCAATATCCGCCTCTTTTCTGTCAGTCCTTCAATATCAGCTTACTGATTGTTACCCCTTCAATATCAGTTTCCTGACAGTTAGTCTTTCAATATGTGCTCCCTTTCTGTCAGTCCTGCAATATTAACTTCCTGGCAGTAAATACTGAAATATCAGCTTCCTGATTGTTAGTCCTTCGATATCAGCTCTCTGATTGAGTTCTTCATTATGAACATCCTGGATGTCTGTCCTTCAATATCAGCTTCCTGACTGTTACTTCTTTTAATACCAGCTTCTCGACTGTCAGTCCTTCAATATCAGCTGCCTGACTGATAGTCCTTTAATACCAGCTTCTCGACTGTTATTCCTTCAATATCAACTTCCTGATTCTTAGACCTTCGGTATCAGCTTTTTGACTGTTAGTTCTACAATCTCAGCTTCCTCACTGCTAATCATTCAATGAATGACCGCTTCCTCACTGTTAGTCCTTCAACATCGACCTTCTGACTGTTAGTTCTTCAATACCAACTTCCTGACTGTTGGTCTTTCAATATCAGCCTCCTTAATGTTAGTGCTTCATTATCAGCTTTCTGAGTGTACTTCTTCCATATCAGCGTCGTGACTTGGTTCTTCAATATCAGCTTCCTAACCTGATTCTTTAATATCCGCTTCCTAACTTGATTCTTCAATATCAGCTTCCTAAGTTGATTCTTCAATATCAGCTTCCTAACTTGATTCTTTAATATCCGCTTCCTAACTTGATTCTCTAATATCAGCTTCCTAACTTGATTATTCAATATCAGTTTCCTAACTGTAGTTCTTCCATAACAGCGCCCTGACTTAGCTCATCAATATCAGCGTCCTGACTGAGTTCCTCAATATCAGCTTCCTAACTTGATTCTTCAATAACAGCGTCCTGACTTAGTTCTTCAATATCAGCTTCCTGACTTAGTTCATCAATATCAGCTTCCTAACTTGATTCTTCAATATCAGTTTCCTAACTGTAGTTCTTTCATAACAGCTCCCTGACTTAGTTCATCAATATCAGCGTCCTGACTTAGTTCATCAATATCAGCGCCCTGACTTAGTTCATCAATATCAGCGTCCTGACTTAGTTCATCAATATCAGCGGCCTGACTTAGTTCATCAATATCAGCGTCCTGACTTAGTTCATCAATATCAGCGTCCTGACTTAGTTCATCAATATCAGCGTCCTGACTTAGTTCATCAATATCAGCGTCCTGACTTAGTTCATCAATATCAGCGTCCTGACTTAGTTCATCAATATCAGCGTCCTGACCTAGTTCATAAATATCAGCGTCCTGACTTAGTTCATCAATATCAGCGTCCTGACTTAGTTCATCAATATCAACGTCCTGACTTAGTTCATCAATATCAGCGTCCTGACTTAGTTCATCAATATCAGCGTCCTGACTTAGTTCATCAATATCAGCGTCCTGGCTTAGTTCATAAATATCAGCGTCCTGACTTAGTTCATCAATATCAGCGTCCTGACTTAGTTCATCAATATCAGCGTCCTGACTTAGTTCATCAATATCAGAGTCCTGACTTAGTTCTTCAATATCAGCTTCCTGACTTAGTTCTTCAATATCAGCGTCTTGACTTAGTTCTTCAATATCAGCTTTCTAACTGTAATTCCTTTAACATCAACCTCTTAACCCCAACAATATCGGTCTTCTCTGGTCTATCAACAATTGCGTGGTAATGCCGTCACCATCGCCCTCTCCCATACCAACAGGTCGACCTCGTCAGCCTGGAGTTACTTGAAGGCGCCCCTCGCCTCCTGTTTGCCCTTGGGGGCCGCGCCGTCCTCTCCATCGCCTCTCGCACTCCTTCCCTCGCAGACAACACGTGGCACAGGATAGACGTTAGCTGGGCCTGGCAGGTATTGTTGAGCGGCCATTACGCCCACACACAGATGATGGTGTTCCTACCCAACTGGACACGATCTGAGGCAGTTAGCTATTTTTTTTTATTGGAGGGCTCGATGCAGGACCCGAAATGGATGTGGTATTTTAATTTTCATCATTCATTAGCTGTATATTTTCCGGTTTTGTAGTGCATGAAATTTGTTTCATTGTTGAATTATTCAGTGTTTAGACTTTAACATGTATCGTAATAATAACATTTCCCAATATCATATCTGTTACGAAAGAGTACAGCTCATCGCTATCTTACAGATTTCATTGTTCTGTGCCTAATTCAGATCATTGATTAATTACCATACGAGTGGCTCTTTTTACTGTTTACCATCACAGTACTCTGAGCAACCTTTTCACCTGTCCTCCCACACCCTTAGTTACGGAGCTGCAGTGCTCGGTTGATTAATTACCATACGAGTTTCTCTATTTACTGTTTACCATTACAGTACTCTGAGCAACCTTTTCACCTGTCCTCCCACACCCTTAGTTACGGAGCTGCAGTGCTCGGTTGATTAATTACCATACGAGTTTCTCTATTTACTGTTTACCATTACAGTACTCTGAGCAACCTTTTCACCTGTCCTCCCACACCCTTAGTTACGGAGCTGCAGTGCTCGGTTGATTAATTACCATACGAGTTTCTCTATTTACTGTTTACCATTACAGTACTCTGAGCAACCTTTTCACCTGTCCTCCCACACCCTTAGTTACGGAGCTGCAGTGCTCGGTTGATTAATTACCATACGAGTTTCTCTATTTACTGTTTACCATTACAGTACTCTGAGCAACCTTTTCACCTGTCCTCCCACACCCTTAGTTACGGAGCTGCAGTGCTCGGTTGATTAATTACCATACGAGTTTCTCTATTTACTGTTTACCATTACAGTACTCTGAGCAACCTTTTCACCTGTCCTCCCAAACCCTTAGTTTCAAAGCTGCAGTGCTCGGTGACTAAGCTGCTGCTGACATCAATGCACACTCCGGTAACTTTGCACTGCACCCTTTGCTCCTGATTTGAGTCTCTTCTTTAGGCATCCGTGCTGAGCCCTTCGAATATTCGTTGCTACCTACTTCGACGTTTTTCGGTGCCAGAAAGACAGTGACTCCAGTGCACTAGAAAGCCTTGGCACTTAAGTCTAATCTTCTTTGACATTTGGCGTACTAAGTGTATTGAATCTACTGCTCTAATAATCTTAACACAGTAATCTAATACGATGTATAATCATCAAATTAAATATAATGACTACAAGAAAGCCATTTCATTTCTAAGTTTGTATTCCACTCATTCTCCGTTTCTTTCAAGCGTCCTTCTCGTTAATGTCCTTCTCATTAATGATAAGTTTGTATTCCACTCTTTGTTCATTTGTTTCAAACGCCCTTTTCGTTAATGTCATGAGTGTGCCACAATACTCTTTCGTAGCTAGCACTTGTGGACGAATAGGAAATCTTAAAAAAAAATGTATCAGCCTCTCTATCCACCTGTCAGTGAGCTGCTAGGAAGTAAGTCAACTGCTTCTTGTCAGTAAGCTGCTGGGAAGTAGGTCAACTGCTTCCTGTCTGTGAGCTGCTGGGAAGAATGTCGACTCCCGCGTCCCTTGGGCCTCATTTTTTATTATCACAAGCGCCTTTAGCGTCCCTCACTTTGTCAGGGCGTCGAAATGCTGGTCGACTCGTGTCGCGGCCAGAACACATCGGGCTGTCGGGCGTCTCAACAATTCCCGTCAGACGACAGAAACTACCGCAACTGGGGGGAAAACTTCCAGATACGTGAGCCACCGCTGAATGAAAGCCTCTCTCAAGGGGAGCTAAGCCCGACAGGAGAAAAAGATGCGAGTAGCACCGATTCAGAGTTCAATTTGTTCACTGCTGACGTAAAACGGAGTCTGCCTTTAGAATCTTCATATCTTCATAACGACGGAGAGGGGTACCCCATGTTTCCCCCCACTCCCCTCCAGTTGGGGGGTATGGCTCACCCTCCTCCCGACCCAGACCTACTTGCCGGGCCTGTCTCAAAGAGACACTTCGAAGGATGCATCCGGAATTTCCGACTCAATGGCGAGGTAAGCAATCATTCTGATCCGTTGCATATGGTTGGCTGGTTTCAGCTCGGAATCAATATTTTGTTTTTTTGAGCGGAAATTGAGCTTCCGATTAAATTTTCAGAGGGGAGAAGGATAACAATGTTGTTCTGTCGAAATTCAACTGTGCAAAATCTCAGACAAAATCATCATTTTAATTTCCCCAAAAAATAAATGAAATTCTGGAAAATCAAACGATAATTCGTGTTCTCAGCAGAGATAAGGCACCATACAATTTGACTAATTTTATAAATAGGCACGTGATTTATTATGTCTCATCGATGTTATTTACTTGTTGAGTACGTTGGTGTTGCTGCAGTGGCTGAGTGGTTAGCGTAGCCGACCGCAGTGTCCACCTCTGCTGCTGCAATGTTGGGAGTTCAAATTTGGCAAGGACACCACGGTCATGTAAATGGTGAGAGTAAGCGCCTCTCTCCTCTATGAAACACAACCCTCCAGGTTTAATGAAAACGCTATATTGCCATTACACTCGTCTCATATTGCCAATTAGTTCTCCCGATCATCGTCCTGTCATAGCCGATTTTCTCCATCCTATTTCGATTGGATTTAAAAATTGAATCAAACTTGCAGAGCAAACTTCAAGCCGCGGTCTGCCGGCCGTGCAGTCAGTCGATTTTTAAACAACATGACTGTACAAATTTGCTACATTTTTTCTTGTGTTTTATATGGGGAGAAAAATTACAAATAACTATTTAGAGAAAACGGCTACAATATCGTAGGGAGACGGAAATAATTGGAAATTTTTCTTCAGTCTCTACTCCCTAGACAGAAATCTAACTGATTGATATGCTACCCCGGGTTCGATTCCATCTTACTGACGAAAGAAGTTTCTCTGGTGATAATATTACATTTCAATTATGCTCCTGTGCTGCCTGGTCTGTTAATTGTTGTCTGAATTTTATAAATAACTTTCCATGCGATTTTTCTCCTGTTGGCATTCGGCGTGTTGTAGCGGCGTAGCCCAGGCTCTGGAGCCTGCATGGGCGATATGAATTCCTGATGGTCCGAGTAAAGACCCCACCGAGTCGTCTTAGCACATACAGTAAAGTCGTGCACGTGCCGTTTAGTATGGCCATTTTAAATTTACTGTCAATAATTGTTGGACGACGATTGAGTCCTAAAAGGATACTAGAAAATGTGTCTGATTGAGAATGCCTCTCCATCCAAAGCGAACTTGACACGGATTTTGGTAGGGTAGTTTTAGCAAAGTCCGTGGAATTTAGGTTTGCTACTTCTTATCTGAGGAGCTAAGACGATTTATTCGTAGCAGTCTTCCAGCAGTCTTTCTTTCGAGCTTATTAAGAAATAAAAATATTTAGGTCAATTATTTAACCATGTTCTTCAGTTTTTATTATTTATCACTTTACTTTGGCCATTAGTTATAAAATTCTACCTTGGTCGATAATTTCATGTGGAGCGCGTTATTTTTATCTAAAAAAATACACAGAAACATGAACTCAAAACACGAGGCCCTCTCTGTTCAGTTTACTGTATGCAATTCTAAACTTTATTGATGACATGCATTTTGCTAGACACGTGGGCCATGTCACAAAATTGTACTTCTTTGAAGAATATAAGGCATCCAAAATCAGCCCCTCTTGCTTCCAGGCATTCATTGAGTGGAGTATAATTAAGAACTCTTTTGTTTTAATTACCCAATCCCTATCTCGCAACTCTGCAGGACTCTTCCACTTTCCCCACCCGTCCTCCCACTCTTCTTCCCATTCTCTCTCACTCTCCTTCCCATTCTATCCTCACTCGCCCTCTCATTTTCAGCCACCCTCCCTCCTATTCATCCCCCTTTTGATGTTTGTGATTAAAACAGCGACAGAGAGCCTGCCGTCTCGTCCCTTTGGTGTTTCATGTAAACGGTGGGACAGAAGCCTGCCGTTGATGAACTGATTGGCCTTCATGTGATGACCTGATTACTGGCCTCTATGTGATGAACTGATTGGCCTTCATGTGCTGACCTGATTACTGGCCTCTACGTGATGAACTGATTGGCCTTCATGTGCTGACCTGATTACTGGCCTCTATGTGATGAACTGATTGGCCTTCATGTGCTGACCTGATTACTGGCCTCTATGTGATGAACTGATTGGCCTTCATGTACTGACCTGATTTCCATCCATGTATAAACTAGTTGACCCCCACGCGCTGTACTAATTGACCCCCACGCGCTGCACTAATTGACTTCCACGCGCTGCACTAATTGACCCCCACGCGCTGCACTAATTAACCCCCACGCGCTGCACTAATTGACCCCTACGCGCTGTACTAATTGACCCCTACGCGCTGTACTAATTGACCCCCACCCGCTGCACTAATTGACCCCC
>SDVV010013222.1:0-15183 GCA_016164225.1 Gammarus roeselii | reverse complement strand
GCAGTAACGCAACACAATGCTCACAGCTACGCGGTCTATTTTATTTTTAGTACAATTTATTTATTCAGGCAAGATAAAGGCTCAGACAAAACGAATCCCCGCGTGGGATCCCCGCGGATCCCACGAGTATCTCCTCTCCCTGGGTCACCTTGTCTCAACCAAATTCGATGCATATGATAAAAATAACTAGTGCAAAATTTATCACCATGAAAAAAGGGCAGAGAAAAATAATAAAGCCCAAGCAAGAAGAAATAATAAAATACTAAAATAAAGTGTCAATGATCTATAAAATGAATAATCATCCATCCACCCCAACTGTGTCCGAGTCTGTTGAACGTCCAGACTGTGCAGTCACTCATGATATGTTGAATTGTTTGGGGAGCAGACAGGCATTGTGGCAGTCTGCGTCATTGTTTCATAAACCAAGCTGATGCGAGAGGAAGGTTAACTCAGGGGTTTATGTGTAGCAGAGCCTCTGATGGTTCTACTTGTTTGATTCGATTTGAGCCTCACTTCCACCGGAGCCTCAACGTGAGTCATAATAGGCTCCCTCGTAGAGCGCGGTTGAGGCTTGTTATGGGTGGGATCGAGATCAGTACCACCGTGTAGTATAGATCAGTTGGATATTCATTATCTCTCATTAATGATGGCCCATAGTGCAAGAAGCGGCCTAGGTGTTCAAAATTGAGTAATAAACAATGAATCCTGTTTGTCTAGTTCAGTGGTCTCAGAGTTATTCTTGTTGCACATACACTAGGCCCCTGACCAGTGGTCGTGTGCGTTAAACTGGAGGCGAATCCTATATGCCCAGTGCTGGGGCGAATCACAGCCCTGAGCATAGGTGTCAATTGTTCCAAGTGATAGTCTTTCTCGTGCTGGCCTAACCCCGTCCCAGAGGTAGCTCAGTGGGTGTCAATTCTTTGGTTACATCAATTTTTAAGGTTGTTGTTGTTGTTGTTGTTGGTGGTGGTAGTGGTGGTGGTGACTCAGGCTACTAAACCTAATGGTTAAGTCAAAAGTCAATCATACGAAATAAGTTAAGCAAATTTTGTTTGCAAGTGGGTCATTTAAGTTGCGTAAGGAATAATAGCTTACGTTACATCTCTTTCAGATGATACGCCTATCGTAAAGATCCTCCAGTTTCCTGGACGCATCGTTGAGTTCAAAGTTCAAACAACAACATTGAGCAAGTACCGTCGAAATCTTTATGATGAGCACAGATTTCACTTTCAGCCCCTGCATATTCGTCACGTTCTTCTTCGTCAGTTCATAGGCTTTCCGTAAACGCCTTTTTCAAACAATTGTCTTTCAGCTGTCTCTAGTTCACCAGTTCATCAGCTTTCTGTTAACGCCTTGTTCAAATAATTGCCTGTCAAACATAATTGCCTGTCAAACATAATTGCCTGTCAAACATAATTGCCTGTCAAACATAATTGCCTGTCAAACATAATTGCCTGTCAAACATAATTGCCTGTCAAACATAATTGCCTGTCAAACAGAATTGCCTGTCAAACATAATTGCCTGTCAAACATAATTGCCTGCCAAACATAATTGCCTGCCAAACATAATTGCCTGTCAAACATAATTGCCTGTCAAACATAATTGCCTGTCAAACATAATTGCCTGTCAAACATAATTGCCTGTCAAACATAATTGCCTGCCAAACATAATTGCCTGTCAAACATAATTGCCTGTCAAACCTCAAACAGTTCCCAGCCACGCAAACGAATGAACATAATATCAGTTTTTTTTATAATCCTGAGAGATCAATTCGAGCAATCAACTTATCGATTCAACTACTGCACCCCGGCCTCCAAATTGCCCCGGTGCTTCCCAGAGTAAAACAAACATTTTTACAAAAATTAGAATGCTCTCCGTCTTCCCAGAGTAAAACAAATATTTTTTACAAAAATTAGAATGCTCTCCGTCGCGGTGTTCATTTAGTTCGCAGTCAGGTGTGATTGATTGATTTGGGCCTCATTTCCAGCAGAGCCTCAACGTGAGTCATAATAGGCTCCCCCGTAGGGCGCAGTCAGGTGTGGTGGGAAGATATCAGGGTACACTAATGAGACGTTTTAATGAATAATATTTTAGTAGCAAATCTTCAGAACGGCTCGCGCTGACGAAGATTGGGCACACATAATCTGGGCACTGTGATATTTATTCAAATTTTCAATCTTCTTACTTTACCCAAGTCAATTTTAAATCCACAAATCCCTCATCCAAGACTGTACCGTAGCGAGCAAAAATTCGTTCGTGGTAAGTCTGCAACCGGAAAAACAAATTAGACTTTTCACACGTGGAATTTAACTTCATAAAGAAATTTCTTCAAGAACTATGTGTGAACAAAGCCTCTTAATGCGAAATATAAATCAAGTTTCCGATGAGTTCAAATTTTGGGCGAAAATGGACATTGAAGATTTCCCTTAGTTTAAATCATAAATTAATTTTCGCTCGCTACTGTACATGGTGCTGGAAAATATTTTAGCCTACTCTGGCAACCAAACCGGAGGAGCAAAGAGATTATCGTCAATGCAAATCATAATAAAGGACATCGATTACTTACTTATTTCCGTGAGTCTTCAATTAATGTCAACAAGAACAGAAGGGAAAAAAATAGTTCCTCGAGAGTCATAACATAGAAACGTTCTGTATTTCTCACAACGTTTAACATAACACGGATTTTGGTTAGGGTGCATTTCTGGGTAAAGTTCCTTAATGAGTTCCACAAATACAATTTTATCCAAGGTTCAATATCCATCGGAAATGATCATTTAGAATGTACGTTACTCCTAAATCAACAATGATTTTTATGCAACTGTACCTGTGTTACTTCATTGGAGGTAAACGTTCACGAGCGCTTACAACAGTGCCCCCCAACCCCTTACCTCACGGGTTTTCCTGCTGCTTCTTCCTGGCAGAGGTGTGTTGTCGAGCCGTTCATCTAAATTTCAAACAACAACAGCGCTATCCTGCTCAGCCTATAGCAAGAGTCTCATGGCCAGAGAAACCTAGGCTAGAAGACGGAGAAACTATTGTGATGGAGGTAGAAGGATGCCGCAATGTAGTAGTAGTAGTAGTAGTTTCTGCTTTCCACATGAGTCCCAACGCGAAGTTAATGCAGACTCCCCCGTAGGGCAATTGAAGAGTGGCAGAGTATGTGCAGCGTAGATTACGAGCAGGTTCAACGCAGATTCAGAGTAGTTCCAACATAGTAGTCGTAGTAGTTGCTTCCAAGTTTCACCGGAGTCCCAACGCGAAGTTAATGCAGACTCGCCCGTAGGTAGGTTCAACTTACATTAAGAGTAGGTTCAACTTAGATTTGGAGTAGTTTCAACGTAGTCACAGTAAGGTTAAACACAGTTACAGTAGGTCTAACAAAGTTATATGAAGAAAATTTGACATGAGTAAAAGTAAATTTAATGCGGCTACAAAGATAATTTGATAGATGTAAATTAAATTTAACGTTTTTAGAGTAACTCGAACGCGAGTACAGAGTAGGCCTCAAAGTACGTTTGACGAAACTACAAAGATAACTTGGCAGATACAAATTAAATTCAACTTATTAACTGAGTAAATCTAGCCCGGGGAACAGAATAGGCCTAGGACATATATTATACTAAACACAGGTACGGAGTGAATTTAACCTATAACAAATGTGCAGAGCAGGTTCATTGCAGACGCAGTAGGTTTAGCGTAGAGGAGTGGTAGCAGCTCCCTCAGTTCTTCGCCGGAGCTCCAACGTGTAGTCACTGAGGGCTTCTTCTCGTGGCACGACGATCCGTTGATTCTGCACAGCTTCGTGCACGAAGTTAAAGTAAAAATTCTCAATTAGTACGCAGGGCGGACAGTTATTTCGGGTTCGGAGATGATTCAGACCTCGCTACCTCTACACTACCTCGTAGAGGCCTGCGTGTTTTCCAAAAGCGATCAGTTTTTTCCGGTGTTCCGTTTCTGTAAGCAGGCGTTGCAGGTTGCACGGGGGGCTCAAGAAGGCTCGTCGGGCTGCTGCGAGTGCATCACAATCTACAAGTAAGTGTTACACGCTTGTTGCCATTTGGTGGCTTCAGGGGCATGGTGGTGCGTTCGGTCCCATGTCTACGTCCATTAGGTGGTTGTGAGTTATCCACGTGTGTCCCGTGCATAGACGGTTGATGAACACTTGGTCTCTCCTCTTAGGAAACCTGGTGTCCCACTCTCCCACGGATGGTTCAACTGCAAGCATCTTTTGTCTACTTTGTTGCCAAGAGTCGTTCCATCGTGATGTTATACGTGAGTTGATGACTGGGAACCAGTCTCGGCAATGTATAGAGATGAATTGTTCTTGCTGGGTAGACACCGTTCAGAGAGGGAATTTGCGCGTTCGTTTCCTCTTATTCCCGCGTGTCCAGGGATCCAGCAGACCTCGACTGCCTGGCTCGCCTCGGACATCGTGAATAGGTCGTGGTGCATTTTTCTAAGGGCAGGGTGATCAAAGTGCAGAGTTTTCAGCTGGGTGAAAACACTCAGACTATCTGAAAATATAACACTTTTGGGGTGGCGGTCGCTTTTAGTAATGGAGATGACCAGTTCGAGTGCGTATAGCTCTGCAGAAAATATAGAGGCCTCGTGGGGTAGGGTGGCCGAACGCGAGGTCCCTTCGCCTATGGCGGCGGCTCCCAATCCGTCCGGTGTTTTCGAGCAGTCAGTGTATATATGGCGGTGCTCAGAGTATTGTTCATGAGGTAGTCGTGAGAATTCTCGGCGGCACGTGATTGTTGGGGTTGATGCTTTGGGATACGTCTGCAGATCTAGGTTGCCCAGTGGTGGGCTGATCATCCACGTTAATGTGTTGATTCGAAGAATTCGATAGGAAAATAAAGGCTTGATTGCTTTGCGTCTGATGTTCAGTGAGGTCAGTAAGTTATCCACGCGTAGAGAAAAGGGTGGGCATCTGTTCTTCTTAGCCGCAAAGAGGCGTTTATCAAGAATATTGGTGACGTCACCGAGCGCTGGGCTATTGATGTAGCTCCTCGTCTTGAAATAGTACTGTAGTGAGAGTTTGTCTCTACGGGGCGGAAGAGGAAGCTCGTTAGCAAGCACGTTCAGGGATTCGATGGGTGTGGAACGGAATGCACCGGTTGTGATACGCAGGGCGTTATTTACTATGATTGAGAGAGGTACTAGGGTGGTTTTGGCTGCTTAACCGTAAACAATTGCTCCTCAGTCAATGCGCGAGCGTATTAATGTTCTGAATAAAATCACTCCGGTGTCCATATCGGCTCCGAATTTCAAGGATGTTATAGAGGGGATAAGTCCGGTGGCTTTTTTGCAGCGAGTTTCAAGGGCTGCAATACGAGGTCGCCATGAGAGTTTAGGGTCCCACACAAGACCGAGGAATTTTATTGATTCCTCGTATACTAGCGGAGTGTTGTTGAGCTCCAGGGCTGCTTTTAGGTGTAAGCCGGGCACCAGAGTGAAGTGCATGCTTTTTGTTTTGTGGGCGAGAATCTGAATCAGTTTAGGAAGGCCCAGTTTCCCACTAGGCTTAGACATTTCTGGAGTTCCTGTTGTATTGTTAAGAGGCTAGGGTGCCTGTAGCTTATTTGCAAGTCGTCCACGTATAGTGATGCAAGCAATCTTCCGTCGCGAGGGAGAATGTCTGCTATCTGGTCGATCTTGAGCATAAAAAGAGTGACACTGAGGACTCTTCCGTGGGGGACGCCCATTTCTTGCGGATAGGATGGTGACAAAGTGTCACCGACCTTAACCCTGAAGGTGCGATTTTGCAGGAATTGGTCGATATAACGTGGTAAGTGGCCTCTCAGCCCTTTGCGGTGGAGATCCTTCTTGATGCTATATTTCCAGGTAGTATCGTATGCTTTTTCCACGTCAAAAAAAAATGGAAACCACGTGTTCTCCGCGGACAAATGCCTGTACAATGTTAGATTCCTGTCATACAAGGTGGTCCGTCGTAGAGTGGCGCTTGCGGCTGCCACACTGGATGCTGTTCAGGCCTGCATGCATATCAAACTCCCTAGAACGAAAGGAACTATTTATTCTTATCTAATTCCTCCACTAAAAGCATATTCGCGGTCATTATAGCTACTGCCACGTCATCAAATACTGCCAGCAATTCATATCACAACGCTGTATGAGGTGCACCGTCGAGCATGACTGAAAGGACTTCACAGCCCACCAACCTAACTACTACTATTGCTCATGTCTCCATGAGGCAGGTGACCGCGGCTGCCAAAAGCAGATGGACCAAAAAGCAATGACAATCATACAAAATGACCGCAGTCACACGAAAACAAGCCATCCAAATCTTTTACGACGAAAACTCAAACTGCCGTGATTTAAATTTTGCGAAAGCACTTAAATCTACAACGAAGTCTACATCTCCAGACGACACTCGCGTACCGTCAACACAAACTATTACCATGACTCCAACATCCCTCTACAGTACTAACAATACCACAACCAGCCCTGCGACCGCCCTCGTAATAGAGGCTAGCATACCAAGCAACGAATCCACCAGTGCTCAGGAGAGCACTGCGATGGATGCTGCCTCGGTCGGCCTCGAGGAGAGGTCCAATAATCCAATAATCAAAAGGCGATGAGACGAAGATTCCTCCGACGACGATCGCCGGGTACGCGACGCCCTCTCGCCACGGATCAATAAGATTAGCAACAGCCCATGAAACGCAGCTCTCCTCGATCAAAGCGTTGAACGACTTCTGACCGTCTTAACTGCGACCGCACCAAGCGAAAACTAAAGTGAGGTATTCAACCCTCAGCTAACATGCCCAACACCAGAACATCTCACAAGTGAGAACGACCATCGCCTGCGCGAGGACACGTTGGAAATCTCCAGCGAAGAACTAATATCCGAAACCACTGATCGACCATGCACCACTCTCGACTCAAATAACCCAACGACTACTACTCAGCCGATCATATCGCGTTGGGACTCCGGTGGAACATGGAAGCAACTACTACTACTACTCAGCCGATCATAATGTTGAAAAAAAACTCCTTAGAAGGGAAACGCACTCGCTCGAGAAGCAAACACAAGATCGCACTTCCTCTTCCTCCTACAACAGCATTCACAGCCGAGAACACAGTGAGTCTAGGAGATAATGTTCTACAGAAAGCTAACTCTTTGCGAACGCTCTCGACCTAAGACACCTGCGCCTCATAGACACGAACACCACGAAAGTTCCTACAAGCCACGTGACCGCTCCAGACCATCATGATTTATGCGTAAACCAGATCCGAAATAAACAACAACACAATACTTCAGTGGAATTACCAGGGACTTAGAAACAAGAAAGATGAATTATTATCGCTCATCTCTACCCACAAACCTTTCGTGGTAGGCCTCCAGGAGATCATACTCAGTGACACCGCCACCTTTACAATCCCTCAATATGTCATACATCGCCGCGAAGGTCACAATGTGACTGTACACGGCGGAGTGGCACTTATGATTCATCAAAGCATACCTCATCACCTTGTCCCTCTGAGAACAGGACTCAAAGCTGTCGCAGTGAAGGTATGTATCTCAAGACCAATTGAAGTGGAATCTATCTACTCGTCACGAAACCACGTTCTCACAGATCCACTAATGACAGATCTGCTTAATCAACTACATCATCCCGTACTCCTCCTTGGTGACTTCAACAGCTTCCACAAAGGGAAGGGATGCGTGAGAAGAGACTCCAGGGAAATGATAATGGCCAACACCATAGACACTCACAACTTGATCCTTCTCAACGATGGACAACCCACTCTGATCACCCTTGAAATTGAAACCGCCATAGTTTTATCAATCAGATCCCCCACTTTAGCACCCCAACTCGTTAGGGGAGTCCTCCCCTCAACACACGGCAGTGATCCCAGCCCAGTGTTCATATCGCTTCTTACCAACCAACAAAGGAACCCTGTCTCACAAGAACTTCGATTCAACTACCGGAAAGCCAGCTAGATGGAATACTCGGCGCACATCGCGTGGAGTGATATAGACAACATCCCCGAAAACATTTCGCAACACGGAATCGTCACTCAACTATACGAAAAGTTTCAAACCGCAGCAGAGGCAAGCATTCCCTGATATTCCCCTTCAACCTTCTTTCCGAAACCATGGTGGTGCCGAGATTGATTGATTGATTTGGGCCTCATTTCCACCAGAGGTGGTGCCGAGAGTTGCAAGAAGAAAGAGATAAGCGTGAAAGCTATACCATGCCTTCCGACGCGCACGGTCCCCCAGGAACCGAGTAGCGTGGAAAAGGGCATCTGCTGTATATCGAAAACTCCTAGTGGAGAAAAAACGTGAAAGCTGGGCTTAGTTAGTTAATACTATTAATCGAAACACTCCCCTCTACCAGGTGTGGGAAAAAATTCGACGTATGTAGGGAAGACCCGAGCGACCTGTTAACATCCTTTCTGACTGACGCAGAACTTATTCTTCCCACGCGTAAATCACAAATAAACTAGTTCTAACGCTTAGCCAGATTTCACGATCAACAAACTACACGGCTGCTTCCCAACGGGTGAGAAACTTGCGAGAAAGCGAGAATCTTGACTTTACTTCTAGAAACGAAGTGGCCTACAACAAAACTGTCTCCCTCCACGAACTACAGAGCGCTCTAGACCATACACGTGACATTTCACCTGTGCCAGACCGGGTACACATCAACATGATCAATTAACTCCCAGATGGTGCCCGTGACCACTTATTAAAAGTGTTCAACACTCTGTACTCAAACTCATTTTTTCCCGATCAATTGCGGAAATCTACAATTATCCCAATACCCAAGCCCGAGAAATTCCACGGCGACCCACGGAACTACCGCCCTATCGCTCTTACCAGCGTTCTCAGCAAGACCATGAAAAGAATGATAAATACGCGCCTCGTCGACTACCTTGATATGCATGCAGGCCTAAACAGCATCCAGTGTGGCAGCCGCAAGCGCCACTCAACGACGGGCCACCCTGTACGACTGGAATCTACCATTGAACAGGCATTTGTCCGCGGAGAACGTGGTTTCCTTTTTTTTTGGACGTGGAAAAAGCCTACGATATTACCTGGAAATATAGCATCATGAAGGATTTCCACCGCAAAGAGCTGAGAGGCGACTTAACACGTTATATCGACAAATTCCTGCAAAATCGCACCTTCAGGGTTAAGGTCAGTGACACTTTATCACCATCCTATCCGCAAGAAATGGGCGTCCCCCAAGGAAGCGTCCTCAGTGTCACTTTTTTTATACTCAAGATCGACCAGATAGCAGACGTTCTCCCGCACGACGGAAGATTGCTTTCTTCACTAAACGTGGACGACTTACAAATAAGCTACAGGCACCCTAGCCTCTTAACAATTCAACAGGAACTCCAGAAACGACTAAGCCAAGTGGGAAACTGGGCCTCCCTAAACGGATTCAGATTATCGCCCCCAAAACGAAAAGCATGCACTCTACTCTCGTGCCCGGCAGACACCTAAAAGCAGCCCTGAAGCTAAACAACACTCCGCTAGAATAAGAGGAATCAATAAAGTTCCTCGGTCTTGTGTGGGACCCTAAACTCACGTGGCGACCTCCTATTGCAGCCCTTGAAACTCGCTGCAAAAAAAGCCATCGGACTTATCCCCTCTATAACATCCTTGAAATTCGGAGCCGATATGGACACCGGAGTGATTTTATGCAAAACATTAATACGCTCGGGCATTGACTATGGAGCAATTGTTTACGGTTCAGCAGCCAAAACCACCCTAGTACCTTTCTCAATCATAGTAAATAACGCCCTGCGTATCACAACCGGTGCGTTCCGTTCCACACCCATCGAATCCCTGAACGTGCTTGCTAACGAGCGTCCTCTTCCGCCCCGTAGAGACTAACTCTGAATACAGTACTATTTTAAGACGAGGCACTACATCAATGGCCCAGCACTTGGTGACGTTACCAACATTCTTGATAAACGCCTCTTTGTGGCTAAGAAGAACATATGCCCACCCTTTTCTCTACGCGTGGATAACTTGCTGACCTCACTGAACATCAGACGCAAGGCAATCAAGCCTTCATTCTCCCATCGAATTCTTCAAATCAACACACCAACGTGGATGATCAGCCCACCACTGGGCAACCTAGATCTGCAGACGTATCCCAAAGCAACAACCCCAACCAACACGTACCGCCGAGAATTCTCACAACTACTCAATGAACGGTACTCTGAAGTATTGTACGTGACTGGATGTTTCCTGTTTCCAATACCCTAAGTATTGTACGTGACTGGATGTTTCCTTTAAATTTGTTATATATCAGTGGTTGATTACTGAGAAGTGACATAGAAAAGCATTGTTGAGTTCATTGTTATGGCACAGTGGGTTTGAATTTGTACTACTAGAGTCATAGCATCAGTTAGGTCTAGGAATTTTGATATAGATTCGAACAGGTATCATAGTAAAAATAACATTATTCACATGAACTCAGTGTTAAATGTCAGATATTTGCGGTATGGCTGCCGTGTTAGTATGATTTTTCATGAACCAGACCTTCTTAGGAGTTGGAGTGCAGGATTATTTATATTTTTATAAGATCGGTAGTGTTCATCGACATCGTTTATTGATTGACCATAACCTTTCCATAATTGAGTAGGATTTATCATCTGGGTGTGGTAGGATACACCGTATATAAATAAAAGTTAATCATTGTCGGTTAGGGTAAAGTCGAGAATCCTATTTAGCTATTCTATAGTTGTTGGTGTATAATTCGATAGGTTATCGTAGGAATATATCTGTATTCAATATAAATTCGCCTAATTTCCTGGAATGTTTGGTATAAAATACGCTTAAATGGATGTAATGATCCAAAATATTGATATGTTTTACCTATCGACACTTGATTTGGGTCCGGTTCATTGTCATCTTGGAGATCTAATCTATCGGTTTTGCGTAGAGTGGTAATGTTAAAATTCTTCAATAATTTAATGTTCATCTCAATTATGTGTATCCCTTTGCACGTTTTTACTAGATGCTTATTCCCGCACGTCCTACTTTTAGAAATGTTTGTGATCCGTTTGTAGTTTATACACTTAGAAGTTATTGATTAATACAGGCTTTGTTATGAGATTGCGTTCTCATTCAGTATATACGACTTTTTCGAGCTTTCACCAGATCCACTGCAGCATTTTTCCTTGAAGGTTTGTGATGACGGCAGTAAACCTAACCCATCTCAATCAAATATTACCAAGGATTGTATATATTTCCCCGTTTTCATACTTATATTAGGTATTTTTTCATTGATTTAAGCTTTATTCTCATCAAATCTATCCACTTGACTCTGTAGTTTCACCAATTTTTAGCAGATTGTATGTCTACATAAATATATATTTTTTTCACTCTACCTGTTACATGTTCAGTAATTTCGTTTTATATCGAGTAATGTTAGGTGACCGCTCGTTAGTAGACTGTTGAGGTTAAAACGTTTATGTAAGCTTTACCACATAGGTCAGTGATTGTTATGGATGTTGAAGCGTTAGCAAGTTTTATGTATGGTTTTTCACGGCTAGAAACAATTTTTTCTTGTAGTGTTGGATGTGTTGTTCCTACCATTTTCGTCTATTATGACGAATAATGAATAAATCCACTCTAACATATCTACTACAGATCTGTGATGTAAGGTCCGCAGTCAACTAGATCTAGAATATATTTCATGTCTAGGGTACATATTTAGCGAAATATATCTCAATTTACGACAACATAGATCAAATATCAATGAATGCAAAAAGAGTTACTATACTCTGCCAAATACATTAATACTTAGGCAACCTAACCTAACAGTCATCCTAACCAATAGTTATGTATTTTTATTCAAGTTTGATGCATATGTATGATATTGATAGGTATGAAACTCTCCATCTGGTCTGTATATTTATCATATCAAATCAGTTTGAATACATTTCTCCAATTTAATCCAGCCAATACCCTTTTGCAGATGTTCAGAGTTCAGAATTTAATCGACATATCTGTTATTTGTTTGGATGAGACTCAACAGGTAAGATCCAACCGACAAATTCACTTCAATTTGTTACTTCTTTTAATATGGAACAGTTTCATGCAATGTTAGGTTCAAATATCTAATCATCTTAACCATCTTGACCAATAATTATTTATTTTCATCCAAGTTTGATGGTTATGTACGATATTTAGTGATTATTCTGAGCGATATATATATATCAAATTACTCCACAGTTATATTTTTTACGTTATTGTAATATCACACACCATGTACACGCACGAACACTTTTGTACGCATTTACAGGGTTGTTATCCTCACTGTGTAGACACATACACACATTTGTATGCATTTACAGCGTCGGTTAACATCTGTAGCATTTTAATTCTGATCTTTGATTTTTTTCATTAGAACAAAGTCCCTCGTTTTTGCTACATAGATATTTAATGTGGACCAGCTTCACGTCATGTTATGTGAAAAGAACTAATCATCATAACCTAACCTTTTCTAACCAAGAATGTTGTATTATCGATCATCTTTTCATTCATATATGTTACTTTTTCATCGATTTATGATATATTCATATCCATTCTCTCCACTCCTCTCTGCATTTTGATCTATCCTGTGCAGTTTTGACTCACACTTACAATTTTGATCGAGCAAATTTCATCCATTTTTATATGCAAATTACATAGTTTGTTTTGATTGTTATACATTGTTCATATGATTCTTGATTCTACATGTTATTCATACCCATCAAAACCTAACCCTACTTTATGTATGGTATTCAGTCATTGCTATAAACATATGAAGCCCTCCAAACTACTCTAAATATCACTTTAACATATATGCTTTTCATTTCGTTGTCACTCTCAACCTATATTTGTTAGCAGATAGGACTCATTTTTAAACTTAGATGGTGTGAATGTAACGGGTAATTCATCACTTTAACATGTTATTCACACCCATCATAACTTAACCCCACGTACGGTATTCAGTCATTGATAAATACATATGAATCCCTCCAAACTACTCTAAATATCACTTTGACACACATGTTATTCATTTCGTTGTCACACTCGACCCATATTAGTTACCAGAGAGGCCCTATTTTCAAACTTGGAAGGATTGATTGCTACAAGTATTTCAAATTTTTATCCAGTTTCATACAAACGGACACACAGTCTCACGCCATGTTTTTCTTAATTTACTTAAATATCTCCACTTGACTCTACATTTTTTGACGAATTGCATCTCTGATTTTTATTTTTATTTCCTATAATTTTCATATCCTTGACGATGACTTCGTTTCTAGATCTGATCGGACTCTGATTTATATCATTCCCATCTGTAACACATCTAGATCGTTTACCTCGAGATAGGTTTCTGGCATCATTTCACGCCTTGAAACATATTCTTCTACTGATTTCGACAATTCGATGTTACCTCCGACTGTCACGATGTTCGCAATTCATTACTCAACCATCGAGTTTAGGATAAAATGAACATTTCATTGAGGACATACATAGATTTATTAGTATTCATTTGCATTATTTACAGACCTTGCTGGCCTCATCAATAACATTTTTTTATTTTTATTTTAAACATCATTGTTCGTCATCCAACTGTACATATCACTATATTTCAGTAGACTCTCAAAATCTTTCATATACTCTATCATATATTTGATGCCAATACCGAAGGCTGTTCCGTTTCCGTGTGTCCACAAATGTATTATTTCTTCTTGAACCATAATTATTCGCATATTTTTCAATTTAAAGTCATTTTGAGCTTCATCATTTAGAAACTTTGCATACGTTCCAGTTTCTCTTTAGTTCATAGGTATAATTTGTTGTCCACTACCTCGGCTTTATTACAATCATGATGAAGATTTTCCCCTTAGATCATATCAATTTCGAGATTTGCTTTTCTTATTCCCTCTAAACTTTCTTACATACGAATGTAATGCGTCCACACTAGTGACCCAAAGCAGACTTCCTTTTTCTGCATCCATACATGTATGATATTCCCACTCTTTTGATTCTTGTTTGTCCATTCTGGGATAACTTATTTTCAACACTAGTCAATATTTATTCGATCAGACTCATATCATCTGCGGAGATTTCTTCTTCCAGCACTTGCAAACAAAATTGAGATATGAATCTTCATTGTTGTTTATTCTATCACGAAACGTGTCTCCGCTTGATCTCAACGTATCACTGACTCCATTCTCGGTATCCAGCTAGCTATTATAAGTTGATTACATGCGGTTTTTCACAAAACATTTGGTCTAACATCATTCGCCAAGTTGAAGCTCAGAATGACTTTGAATTGGAGACGATTCGAATAATTAAGATTCAGGAAGAAGTAATACATATGTGGACACACGGGAACGAAACAGCCTTCGGTATTCGCATCAAAGGTATGATGGAGTATATGAAGGATTTTGAGAGTATCCTGATATATAGTGATGATAAGTACGGTTGGACGACGAACAATGCTGTTTCAAATGAAAAAAAAAGGTAAATGTTATTGATGATGCCAGCAAGGTCTGTAAAGAATCCCAATAAATTCTAATAAAACTATGTATGTCCTCAATGAAATGTTCATATTATCCTAAACTCGAAGGTTGAGTAATGAACTGCGAACATCGAGTCAGTCGGAGGTAACATCGAATTGTCGAAATCAGTAGTGGAATATGTTTCAAGGTGTGAAATTATGCCAGAAACCTATCTCGAGGTAAATGATCTAGATGTGTTACAGATTGGTATGATATAAATCAGAGTCCAATCAGATTTTTAAACTAAGTCATCGTCAAGAATATGAAAATTGTAGGAAAGAAAAATGAAAATCAGAGATGCAAGTTGTCAAAGAATGTCGAGTCAAGTGGAGTTATTGAAGTAAATTAAGAAAAACATGGTGTGAGACTATGTGTCCGTTTGTATGAAACTGGATAGAAATTTGAAATACTTGTCGCATTCAATCCATCCAAGTTTGAAAATGGGGCCTATCTGGTAACTAATACGAGTCGAGAGAAACAACGAAATAAATAACATGAATGTGAAAGTGAAATTTAAAGTCGTTTGGAGGAGTTCATATGTGTATATAGAAACGACTGAATACCATACATAAAGTTAGGTTAGGTTAGGTTAGGTTTTGGTGAGTGTGAATAACATACAAGATCAAGAA
>SDVV010013221.1:0-15184 GCA_016164225.1 Gammarus roeselii | reverse complement strand
CCCCTAACCCACGACCATCCCGACAGCGGGATGCCAAGGGCGGGAAAGCACATCAGAGCAGCGTCAAAATCAATCATTCACAACCATTCTCCACTCACGCCTGTTCATTGCACGCTCTCTCGCTACCTCCACATTCATGTCTCTCCTTCCCAACGCCTGCTTCAAACCATCCATCCACCCAAACTTCGGTCTTCCTCTAGGCCTGCGACCACTCGCCTCCGCATTCATCACCCTTTTCACCAATCTCCCTTCATCCATCCTCTCCATGTGCCCGAACCATCTCAGTACATGCGAATCCACTCTCTTCTCCAACTTCTTCACCATCCCTGTTCTGATTTGAACCACGTCGTTGGTGATCTGGTCTCTTAGCGTTACTCCAGCCATGCTCCTCAAACACTTCATCTCGAAAACATTCAACCTATTTCTCTCCTCTGCTCTCACCCCCCAAGCCTCAGCTCCGTAGAGTTCAGTTGGGACAACAACACCCTCATACAGCCCTCTCTTTGCTTCCATCCCCAACGTCCTACAGCTCATTGCACTCTTTAGTGCACCCAACACTTTACATCCCTTCTTCACTCTCACCTTCACTTCAGTTTCCACTAGTTCAGTTTTCTCCACATAGGAGCCCAGATACTTAGAACACTGAACTTCCTCCAAGAGCTCTCCATTTAGGGTGACACTAATTTTGCTCGCATCGACAGTCATCGAGCATGTCATTACTTTACTCTTACCCACGTTCACTCGAAGCTTCCTCCTCTCACACACTCTACCAAACTCAGACACTAGCCTACATAGCTTCTCCAAATCTGCAATCAGGACCGTATCATCAGCAAATAGCAACTGGCTCAACTGCCAACGCCGCCCATTCGCTTCCAACAGTTCCAAGCCACGACCCAGCACACTCGCGTTCACCTCCCTGACCACTCCATCCATATTGAGGCTGAACAGCCAGGGAGACATCATGCAGCCTTGTCTCAGTCCCACTTTCACTGTGAACCAATCACTCACCTCGCTCCCCACTCTACACATGCTCGGCTGTCAGCATAGAAACTCTGCACTGCTTTCAACAGATGTCCGTCCTCTCCATACAAACGCAACACCCTCCACAGCGCTTCCCTGTCAATTTTGTCGTATGCCGTCTCCAGATCCATGAAGGCCAAGAACACATCCTTTCCTTTGGCAAGGTACTTCTCACATACCTGTCTCACTGCAAAAATCTGATCGGTACACCCTCTACCACTCCTAAAGCCACACTGTTCCTCTCCAATTGCGCAGTCCGTACAGTCTCTAATCATTTTGATCAGCACTCTCCCGTACAACTTACCAACAACACATAACAGACTGATACCTCACGAGTTGCAGCATTCATTTTTATCTCGTTTGCCTTTATATAGCGGAACAATGCAGGCACTGCGCCACTCACTCGGTACCACGCCTGCCGCAAAACAACAAGTTCAGTAAAATCACCAACCATTCGATAATCGTTACTCCACCCTTCTTCAGGAACTCGGTCGCAACGTCATCCAAACCAGGGGCTTTCCCTGCTTTCATCACGTCTACCGCCTCCTGCACCTCTTCCCTGGTAATGTCCACAACAAGTCTTTCTCCCGAAAATGGCATCCGAGCACCACCACCCACAGCAACAATGTTAGCCTCTCTGTCATCCTCGACATTCAACAACTCATCAAAATACTCGGCCCACCTCTTCCGTACATTACCACTTTCCAACAACGACTGGCCGTTTTCATCTTTCACCACTTCCTCCTTTCCGGTCTCTCCCTTTCGCACCCTCTTCACCTCTTTCCTGAACATATTTTTGTTCTCCTCAAAATTCTGGCACAACCGTCTGCCCCACCTGGCATAAGCGTCCCTTTTGGCTCTCCTCACCACCTGCTTCACCTCGTTTCTCCTCTCTTTGTACTTTTCACAAGCCACCTCCGACTTCACCTGCAATCACTCATCAATCGCACCTCTTTTCCCTGCCACCGCCAGTTTGACCTCCTCGTTCCACCACTCGTAGCCTCTCCTCCTGCACTCGCCCACACGGCGCGCACCACACACCTTCTTCGCACATCTCAACAACGCATCCCTTAACGTCTCCCATTCTTCCTCCACATCTCTCAGATCCTGTCCTCTCACGTTGTCATATTCTTCCTTCAATGCCTGCTATAACTCCTAGGCTCTACTTTTCACATTCAGTCCACTTACTTTCTATACCTCTCTTCCTCCTCCCACTCGTTTGTTGCCCTTCCACTTCTGCTCCACTCTTAATCAACCTTCCACCAGCAGATGGTCTGACACTCCTCCACCCTCCCCTCTCAACACCCGCACATCCAACAGCCTCCCCAACACTCTCCTCGATGTCAGTACAAAATTCATCAGTGCTCTCTCCACCATTGCACCATGGGCCATCCTTACCCATGTGCACTTGTGAATATCTCGTTTCTTGAACAAACTGTTCCCGACCACCAACTCCTGCTCCATACACAGTCCTATCAGGTTTTCTCCACTGTCATTTCTACCGGGAACACCATACCTTCCTATCACATTCTCCACCATTTCATCTCCAACTCTCGCATTAAGGTCACCCAATACAACTACATTGAAATGACCACCAAAACTCCTCAATACACTCACTCAGGTCAGACCAGAATTGCTTCCTCTCATCTTCACTCCTCTCGCTGCCAGGTCCGTAAGCACTCACAAATGCCCATCTTTCTACGCCTAACTTAACTTTCACCCGCATCAATCTTGGGGACACCTCCTTCCATTCGGTAGCGCTACTAGCAAACCGATCACTCAATATCAAGGCCACACCTTCTCGTGTCCTACCTTCCTCCACACCAGACTTTCTTCCACTTACAACACCTAACTCACATTCGCCCTTACCTTTCAACTTCGTCTCACTCAGCGCCAACACATCCAACTTCCTCCTCAAAAACATCTCACCAATCTCCCTCCTCTTTACATCACTCGTACTACAGCCACGCACATTCAGCGACCCTAATAATAGGGTTGGGCGAGGCGTGTGCCTCTCCTCCCCCCGCTCGTCTTGCCGTCTTCGAGGAAAGGTTTTACAGAGATCGGGATTCCTAGCCCCTTCGCTCCGCCCTTTTAGTCGCCTTTTACGACATGCAGAAGTTACGGTAGCACGATTCTACTCCCGGCTACGGGGCGCCCCTTAAGTCGCCTTCAACGACACGCGATGGATACGGTAGCAAGATTCTAAAGCCCCGGCTACATCAGGGCTGCGTCAAAACTCATCCATACATACAGTCTCCACTCAAGCCTGACCATTGCACGCTCTCTCTCTACCTCCACATGAAGGTCTAACGCCTGTGTTGCCTCATCCATCCCCTCAAACTTGGGTCCTTCCCCAGGCCTACGTTCACTCACCTCCGCTTTCATAACGATTTTCATCATCAATCCTCACCATGTGCCCGAACCATCTCGGATCATGGTAATCTTCTTTGTGCTCAAACTTCCCCACCATCCACTACGACTTGGCGTAGGAAAAACATCCTAGTTATCGTATAGTAGAGCAGGGGTGCACGGATAGCCACCCACCTCACCTCAGGCGATTATTGAGTCATCTTACTTGACGAGTCAGAATGGTGCACCAGGCCAGAGGACTGCCTCGTTGGTTTGCCGGCCTCACATGGCGAATCAGAAAGGTGAACCTGGCCTGAGGACTGCCTCGTTGGTTCGCCGGCCTTACTTGACGAGCCAGAATGGCGCACCTGGCTAGAGGACTGCCTCGTTGGTTTGCCGGCGGTCGCCTATTACACCGATCTTTGGTTCCGCATCACAGCGCAATCTGGTTTCGTCAAAACAATGTTCAGCAGTAAATGTTCAGCGTGGTTCATCCAAATTGATGACCGCAATGCGCGTTTTTTCCTAGAGTCACTACCGTTTTCAGGATAGGAAGAGAAGAGATAATATGTTGTCAAGTTGTCAAAGATTTACCTGCCGCTGACACTGGATCATGAACCAAGATACCGTGCTACCGCACGTTCCTCTAAAACCTTTTAGAGGAACGATTTTGCATGCATTACAAAAACTGTTTGAACAGCTCTCCCCAAATTCAGCTTAGACATGGAATTCGATTCATGAATTTGATAATTTAACTGATAGTTGCTTAACTTGACAACTATTTAGATCTGCTGACTTCTGGATGTTAGTAGGGACACAGCTTTGCGTCAGAACGAGAAAAAGAAAACGGAAGTTACCTCTGTTCTGAAGCTGATGTATTGTTACCGATAAAATTATATCCATTCTCATATTCAATCACATCAGGGTATCTGGCAATAACTCCTTAGCACTGCCACAGACACTTATACTTATTTGTGCTTCCTCACACAGCTACTCTCCTTAGCGCCGTCTCAGCCACTCATACTCCTTTGCTATGTCACAGCCACTCAAGACTGACTCCATCATCCCAGAGCCCGACACTGACGAGAACCTTGGCCCGATGGAGCCCCCCTTCCCGTCCATGAAGTACCAGCGCAACTTCTCCGTAAGCAGTATCGCCAAGTACCACCAGTGGAACGTGTGGGCTGTGCCCAACCTACTATACCCCAACCTGCCCTACGACCCCGTGCTGCCATCAGAGGCCAAGTACGTGGGTTCACAGGTCAGTGACGAAAGTGGAAAAGGCTGCTCGGTTATTATGAGTAGTGAGTGACCTGTACCTGTTAATTATAGAGTAAAGTATAGGAGGAATTTTTAGTACGTTCGGGTTTTAAAGTTAGAGGTAATGTTCTTTTCTGATGAATAATTCTCGTTATCAAGATATGAATCAAACTCGTTAAATATTTCTTCTTACCAAGAGACGAATCAAACTCATTAAATGATGATTGTTTTCGTGATGTTCTTTACGGGGAAACGTGACTCGCCCGCGCTAAAACTTGGTTGCTTTAAAATTTCCTCCTTGTGCCGCGTATGCCATTGTTGGAATGATCACCCTCTGGTGCCGTCCTGTCCAGATCGGCTTCCGCCCCATCGGTAATGGCGCTGGAGGCTCTGGTAAGGAGTTCAGCGAGAGTCTGGGTGGCAACATGCCACGGGAGCAGTTCACCATCGTCATGCTCACCTTCGAAAGGGAACAGGTTCGTTTGATTTTTATTGCAGCCACGAACTCAATCTTCCCCCCTTCCCCATTGAAGTCCTCATTGACGCAGCCTATTGTCTCTGTGTTTATCTACCCGGTAACAGTGTGATGAAGATCAGTTATAGTTATTGGAGATCGTTTGGGTTCACGTCAAATATTTTTCATCTTTTTGCCCAATATTCTTTGACAGTGTATTGAATGTTGTGGATTTTCTTGCAGAGATAGTTTCCAATTTAGATATACGTGACAACATGAATTATTTGCACAAAGGTTGGAGATTCAACTATTCTTTTCAAACATTATTGGATCCAGTACACGATACGCTGTGGAGATTTCACGAACGCGTGCTCTTACATATTATGGTTTTATCGGCCGTAGCTGCATTTCTTTATCTCGTTGTTGACGTCCAGAAAATTGACTCGCATCTGTGTTACAGGTGCTGGTTAACTCTCTAGCTCGACTGTATGGCCTCCCCTACCTCAACAAGGTGCTCGTGGTTTGGAACTCACCAAAGCCTCCTCCTGCGGACCTACGCTGGCCTGACATTAAGGTGCCCATCAAGGTAAGTTATGTCCTTGGTAATCTTTCTTTGTTGAGTTTGATTTTAAATGATGGCGTTTTCAGGATACAGTCTCTATTTTGCAAGAAATATAATCCTATTACCGGGATCATATGTAACCATATTACCGCGTTATGACCCTTAGAACCGGTATGGTGAAGAAGTTAAAGGACAGAGTAGATTCGCATGTTCTGAGATGGTCCAGGCACATGACGAGCATGGATGAAAGGTGATTGGTAAAAAGGCTGATACAGGCAGAAGTGAGTGGAAGGAGGCCGAGAGGTAGACCTAAGTTTGGGTGGATGGATGGTGTAAAGGTGAGATTTGAGTGTGCAATGAATAGGCGACCATCTCGTACAGAAACGGGATGGTCGTGGGTGGGGGTAACGGTCACCATGACGCGGCAGGGAGCAAACCAGTCAAACTATCGGGCCCTGCTGCTGACACAGATCTCAGACCGCACTCATGACCCAGAGTGTGTGTTGCGGAGTCTTCCGGCCTGACTCGCGCAAAAGAGATACGTTGTGTGAGTGCATAAGAGGAGTGTTGGGTGCGCATTACCGTCGACCACCTTCGTACCTGGTCCATTCGACCTAGTGCCTCTATCTGTATGATAACCCTAATCGCAGCTAATATAATTTTAGACGAAGTGCAGTTCACGATTGTTTTTCTGCAGTGTTGGTCAGTGCCTATCTGGCAACGTTCGGTACCAGATAAACATTGACTCAACCGAGTTAGAAATCCCGGTCACCGCACGCTAATATATTCGGTGTCGTTCCTTCATGCAGGTGATCCGTGCTGAGCGTAACAGCCTCAATAACAGGTTCCTGCCGTACTCCGAGATCGAGACAGAGGCCGTTTTGTCAGTGGACGATGACGCGCACCTCAGGCACGACGAAATCGTATTCGGCTTCAGGTACTGCTCGGAAGTCCCGGTGGACTTGGACCTCTTAATCTTATCTATCTAACCAGGTACTGCTGACTTGGCAACGCTCTCAATGAAAAAAAAAAATCACGTCGTACACTTTTTTCCTATAACTCTCCACCTTTTCTTCTTTCTGTGTGTAGCATCCTCATCTCTTCGCTATTGATGATATTTTTCACTATCGATAAACCTAAAGAACAGTTACAGGTATTTTTTACCTACTGAACTAACATTTTCAAGGATGATTTATTCTAACATCTTATTTTGTATTTCTCTAAAAGCAACTGATAAATGCTCTTGTCAAAATATTGGATCATTCAACAACTTGATCATCCATGACTTGAAAATATGAAGGACCGCAACTGGCAAAAAACTCACTGATTGTACTTCTAGTCGCTTTTTTTCGTTTTGTGCCAGGACGTTGAGATCAAACCAAACTAAGAGGCAGACCACAACTTGCTGATAACTGATTGCACTTCTAGTTGCAGCTTATTCGCTTGGTGCCAGGCTATTGAGACCAAACCAAACTAAGAGACAGACCACAACTGGCCGATAACTGATCGCACTTTTAGTTGCTGTTTATTCGCTTGTTGAGAGTAGGACTATGAAACTCCAACGCTCTAGAAATCCCATCACACTAATCTTGTCTTGTTCATAAATTTCGTGTAACTGTTTTGATATTATTCTCATTTCCACCAGAGCCTTAACCCGAGTCATAATAGACTCACCCGTAGGGCACGATCATGGATTCCAGTAGGCTCGCACGCCTCAGTGTACGAGAAAAAAATACCTCTGTTAAAGTTAGGAGGAAATTAAAAAAATTAGCAATGTCAGACGCACGCTGTTCTGCACAAGAAAACCGCTTAGATGAAACGGATCTCCGCTTCCTATAATTTAGAACTTCGTAAGTAATATGTACGCACGCCAGTGCGTACAGGTTGCATCGTCGAGACTGGTACAAGGTTTACGACTGCACGGACAAAGTCAGCTCCGACAGAACCGCCACAAAACCTAGAACGCTACGCGGTCCAAGTCGATTATAGTACTCTTCATTTATTCAGGTAAGACTCAGACTAAACGAATCCTCGCCACCAATCATTTAGAACTTCAAGAGTAACATGTACGCACGGTAGTGTGCCCAGGTATCGTCGTTGAAAATGGTACTAGGTTTGCAGCTACACGGACAAAGTCAGCTTCGACGGCAACGCTACACAATGTTGACAGCTACGTGGTCTAGTTTACTAGAGGTACCATTTATTTATTCAGGTAAGATAAAGACTCAAACAAATCGAATCTCCGCCTCCAACCACTCAGAACTCCAAGAGTAATATGGACACGCTCCAGTGCGCACAGATAGTATCGTCGAAGTTGGTGCAAAGTCCATAGCTTCACGGATTAGATCAACTCCAACCGCAACGCGTCACAAGGTTTTATAGCTATGCAGTCTAGGTCAACCCCAGAAACTACATATGGTTCGTGCACGTGCGAGCGAGCACAGACTAAAGAAAAACACCCTTTGACAAAATCACAAACAGGAATTCCCGCACAAATACACCAGCATTATAATACATGACAAAATTGTGGATCGTGAAGAAGAAAGTAAGGGCAGGTTCGTTTTGGGCAGAAAAACTGCTCAGATTATTGATTTTGCACTTATTGTTTAAGGGGATAGGTCCCTTGGGTCCCAAAAGAGCCCGATGAATCCCGGAGGGTAACCCAAGCCCCCCTGGGTCTTCCCGAGCTCCCCGGGTATCCCGAGACCCATCGTCTCAGCGCATCTCGGCTTGTCTCGAATCATTTCGGCCAGTTTTGGCTCGTCGCGACCAACTCAACTCGCCTCAACATGTTTCGACGCACCTCGACGTAGCTCGTCCCCTCTGCGCTAGTAATCATGTGGATTAAAATAATAAAAGAAATCACTGGAGCATTTTAGGCTGAGAGTGGGGTGGCAGAGGTACCTCGGTTCCCAAAAGAGCCCGACAAACCCCGGAGGGTAACCAAGTTCCCTCGGGTCCCCCGAGCTCCCTGGGTCCTTTGTCTCAGCTCATCTCGGCTTGTCTCTAATCATTTCGGCTAATCTCGGCTCGTCGCGACCAACTCGACTCGCCTCAACATGTTTCGACTGATCTCAACGCACCTCGACCAGCCTCGACGCGGCCCTCGCCCTCTGTGTGGACTGTAATCATTAATTGTTCTACTCAAGCATTTCACATTTATACATTTTTCTGTGTATGGGTTTTACATCGTGGGGAGAGGGAAGCAGGGGTCCCAGGGTTCAGAGGGGCCTCAAGTGGGTCCCAAAATTTCTCAAGGGGGTCCCTAAGGGTCTCAAGGGTGTCCCAAAGGTCTCCGGAAACGTCCAAGTGGATTCCTCCAAATTCTTCTGGTCTTCCGAGTACTCCGGGTTCCCGAAACCCCCGGGTCTCTCGAGTCCCGCGGGTCCCACGAGGACCCCCCATTCTCGGAGCACCTTGTCTCGACCAGCCTCGGTACGACTAGACTCGTCGCCTCGCCAGTCGACTCGTCTCCAATCGCCTCAACCTGCCTCTACCCGCCTCGTCCTCTCCACGCACAGTGCCATTCAAGACTTCCATTATCTGGGATCAACATCAACATTATTTCACCATTTAGTCGTCAAAACGCCTAGCTGTGCTCGGACATTTATTCGGCGCCCGAGAGAGCGCAAATTCTCCCACCGTAGGTTGGACTAGACTATCCAACACACCGCTTAGTCCACCTAGGACCCCTGCGGATGTCTATCAAAACATAATTATATATATAACTAATCCAAAATTGATCACCACGAAAAAATGGCACAGATAAATAATAGAGCCCAGGAAATAAATACTAAAATGAAGTGTTAATGATCTATAAAATGAATAATCATCCATCCACCCCAACGTGTAATTGTTGTGCCGCAGAGTGTGGCGAGAGGAGCGAGATCGTGTAGTGGGCTTCCCTGGTCGCTACCACGCCTGGGATTTGAACCACAATGCGTGGCTCTACAACAGCAACTACTCGTGTCAGCTCTCTATGGTGCTCACAGGTAGATTACCTCCATGTTCGTTTGTGTTCAGTGCATGGGCGCGTCAAGCTGCAATGGAACCTGATCCCGCTCATAGTGCGCACTCCCATATAGTTATGATGTGATTCAGAAACGCATCGCGCCAACGTTTAAGCTCACAAAGATTCGCCTCAGAACTCTGGTAGTATGGGCCCATAAATCTGATGTAATCTAGCAGTGAAAACATCAGTTGTGCTTACTTTCCTTACGGTCGCCCTTGTCTCTATCAGAATGCCCGACCTGGACGTAGAGCCAGCAAATACTCTTTCCCAGAAGTTTGTTCCTTAACTTCACAACTAAACTCCACTACTATTATCTAGTCTTTACTATTATCTAGTATGATGTATGTCGGTACAGGTGCTGCCTTCTTCCACAAGTCCTACGCTTTCTTGTACTCCCAAGTGATGCCTCAAGCCATCAGAGATAAAGTGGACGAGTTCATGAACTGCGAGGACATCGCGATGAACTTCCTCGTGTCGCACATAACGAGAAAGCCTCCCGTTAAGGTGAGTCTTGAACAGGATCACTCTGATCAAATTCGGGCCTCGTGCGACCTCGCAATACAACACGTGGTCATTGCTAAATGTATTTAATCGAAGGAAGGTTTTTGAAGTCAATCTTCGAGTGAAATACTCCAGCTCTTGTTTGCGACTTTGAGTTTATGCCAGTAGCTACTGCAGGCTCCTCCCCCCCTAGGCATCTGTTAGGTTCACAGGCCACACGGAGTCACGGCTTAACCGGAGGAGGGTGGGGGGTGAATACACATTGTTTCCCTTCAGACTTCCCTCTTTTTCTCTCACATCCTGGTTTGGTTACCTTTTATTTACCTCATTTGCTTCTTATATTTGCTTCAAATTTCCTCAAACTTGTCTCAGGCTCCTTCTTAACAACTCTCCTAATAGTCGTTGCACATATACACACGCACGCACACACACACAGACGCACACACAAACCCGCACACTCAAACATACACATACCGGTTCTAACTATTCTCCTTTCGGATGGCAAATAACAATCAAGATGCGCGTTTCATTCATGCAACCTTTTTCTACGACTCTTCCTTCTTCTTTTCATTCTTGCTGTTTTCATGCGTGAAATTCCCTACACCTGGTGTAGATCTCATGCATGGGATCCCCGTTTTCTGTCTCTTCTTCATCTTACCCCTCAGGAGGTGTTGGAGCGCAGATGGCACCTTAAGGACTACGGCGAATCCTTGGGGCTCTGAAGAAGGGCAGGTAGTGTTTTAATCCTCCTTACTGCCACCCGGGGAGTGCTCGGACCATATGGCCTCAGCACCTTAGATGTTCCTGTACCTCTTGTGGCACCCGTACATACCATAGACGTTCGCCGCGTAAAAGACTTCGACTTCGCGCAGTAGTAAGCCTAATTCGAACATTAAAAGAAGAAGAAAAACAAAGACTTACTTGATGCAGCCCTGTTTGTTGGTTTGACCTTCGGCGCCAGATGAAAGATATCTCCAGCGCGCTAGAAAGCCTCGTCACATTAGTCTAATCTACTGCAGGCTCTTGGTACGGCTACAGTTCAAGTATAAAACGCTCTACAGTACAGAATCTGAGCGAATGATTGGCAATTATTTGTCTCAAATACCTTGAAACCCCAACAGTCTATCATTCAATGCCACGGTAGATTAAATTACACATTGGGTTTGGGCGCTCAACTCGAAGTCCCTTAGTGCCGAAAAAAAAAATTCCATGCGTCATCTCACGCATGGGAACATTAAGAACGGAAAGGAGTATCGAAACGGTGAATCGTTTGAAAAAAAGCTTGCATGAAGAAAAGAGCTCAACGCTTGAAACTGTGCTTGATCTGGATTATCAGGGTGTGTCCCTCTTCCAGGTGACGTCACGCTGGACGTTTCGGTGCCCTGGCTGTCCGGTATCCCTCAGCGAGGACGACTCGCACTTCACGGAACGTCATCACTGCATCAACTTCTTCTCGCAGGTCAGTGCAAAGTTTGCCGTAAGCTGCTCAAAAAAATGTACACGCAGTGGGGAGGGTGCCTAACGTTCTTAATGAACCTATGACGTCAATATTTTTTGCATTTATGACCTAAGCTAGAGAGGTTAGCTCCTCTCGGTTCAACTTCTTACTCTACCGTGGATGAAGCATGTGCCTTTCCACAGTGGCCGCTATATCAATTAAATTTATTTAACTGCCTGCCCGTACGTAAATAAGCTGTTATCAACTTTAGCACTTGCGCTATTTTGACACTTGAATTTCTTTCAGGTATTTGGCTACAATCCTCTCTTGAATACTCAGTACAGAGTGGACTCCGTACTTTTCAAAACTAGACTTCCACACGACAAACAGAAATGCTTCAAATTTATTTAGTTAAGCAACGAGAACAATCTAGTCTTTTCATTCCAAAAACTATCATGACGAACCCATGTATAATTGTTCTAGATCCGTGAATCTTGAACGATGTTTACGAACAATCGCAGAGCTACTCGAGACCTGAGCTCGCGTGTACCGATTTTCTTTTCTTTTGCCACACTCAATCGTAACGAAATGAGCATTGTCGGACCATGTTGTAAATTTCTCTTATTGTCTACCTCATTATTTTTATTGTATCACGGTAGAATTTTTTGAAAATGTTCGTCAAATAAGCTACATCAGCTGTTTCCTGATAATCAAGTTGATGTTTTTTGTACGGTTATGTTATCAATGAACAACATTCTTCCTATCGTGGACATCTGAACTTTTTAAAACATATTTGGCAACGGTTTGAGTTCAGCAAACATTATGAACAAACAATGGCATTTAATCGTGATGTGTATCGAGTATGATTCCCCATAATAACCGAATAGCAGGATCAAAACGGGTGGCTGGGCCTGGGATCTTGGTCCTGCCTGCGTTTGCCAGTGCGATTCGAATTTGCCAATTTTTCAGTTATTATTGATCGTCGCACGTTTTGATCAGATACTGAAATATGTGCTTTTATTTTTACTAGACAAATTCAGGGAAAAATGATGTTGAACAACATTTCAAAACATTGCTGCTCATATGCCTGCAAGTTTGCTACCCATGTTTTAGCTTTCCTTCGCGCAGAGGTAGTACCATTACCAATGAGGCATTCGAAGACCGTCGCGCACTGCCATCCGCGTCTAACGCTCTAAACTGTGACTGTCAAAAATTTCACCAAGCCTGAAAATACCAATAGATGGATCGACATCTTGTGAGGGATCGAGCGCAAACTTTTGAAAGCTTAGATGTTTTCAGAGATCAACTACAATTTCTCAAGAGATCTAACACCATCGCTTTGAAGTTTTCAAAATAGCAACCCAACATCATTGTGGCTGAAAGGTCAAACATCTCTTCAGAACGGGAGGAAGTCGCACCTCCAAACGGACACTCCTGTGGGGTGTCTGAAGTACAAAATACAATAAACAAATAACCTGGCCTTCCCGAGCTGTAGGCAGAGGGCAGCTAGGTAGTTTCCAGTATAATCGACGAACATCTCTCAAAACACAATAAATGTACCGCAACTGTAGTCCTTCAACTCAACACCTCCAAGGAAAGCTTAACGCAGAGGCAGTATCGTAATAATGGCACGAGCAATCAAGATTACAAAGTCGAGAAGTTTTCAAAAATTTCGAAATAAATGCCGTCTGTCGCTCTAAGATTGCTTACGCATCTGAGATGTCTTTTCTCCCTTTGCTTATGTAAGTTTTTGCTGCACTACAAACTCAAAGTATACTACCTCCACATCTCTTGCTTCAAGTTTACACCCTCCCTTACTTGGTGCACAAGGAGGTGAACTCACGCTAAGACCGGAGTAATGTAATCACTGTAATCTAAACTATATATATAGCTTGATGCAGCACTAGTTGCTGGTATGACGTTCGGTGTCAGAAAGACGGTAACCTCAGCGCGCTCTCAAGCCCGGCACTCTTATATTATCTGGCCTGAACACCATCCAGTGCGGCGGCCATTAATGTAACTCTACGAGGGATAATCTCGTATGACGAATGATACAGATACAGACACTAGGCCGCATCCCCCAGAAGAGGGGGGGGGGCGATCAATTCATACGACTAGAATCAGACATTTGACTGACTTTCGTCCAAGGAGAACATTGGATGTATTAAGACACTGGCATGATGTTGTACAGAACATAAATACGTTCACGCCTGGACTACGAAACTGTCGTTATCACAAACTCGATATGCGCATCGCAACCGGCGCTTTCTGTTCCACGCCCATCGAATCTTTGAGCGTACTAGCTAGTGAACTTGGGCTTTCTTTTTGACGAGATAAACTCACGCTAGCTAACTGTTTCAAGACTACGAGTTTGATCAACAACCTGGCTCTCAATCACTTACATACTCCTGACGACCGGTTCTGCAGCGAAAAAAAATATCCGCCTCATTTTTCTTATGCGTGGACAACCCAGTGACCACACTAGACAAGGATTACTGTTAGGACCAAAGTTGAACTCTACGTTTCGTAGGAGAAGAATAATAGCGATTGCTCACTGTCCTTCTCCTGAAATGAAGCTGTGTATATAGTGTGGCTCTGATGTCTTGAAAGTGTCGGTAGACGAGGCCACCCTCCTCGATTAATTGGGGTGGATGGATGATAATCCGTTTTATAGAACATTAACACTTTATTTTAGTATTTTAGTATTTCTTCTGGCTTGGGCTCTATTATTTTTCTCTGACCTTTTTTCATGGTCATACATTTTGAATTGGACTAAGTTGGTTGAGACAAGGTGACCCAGGGAGGGGAGGTTTTCGTGGGACCCGCGGGACTCGGGGGACTTGGGAGACCAGGTGAATTTGGGGCGATCCACTTGGACCTATCTGGAGCCCTTTACGACACCCTTGAGACCCTTTAGGACCCTTTTGAGAAACTGCGGGACCCTTTAGAGGCCTCTCTGAATCCTGACACCTCTGCTCCCCCCTCCCAGCGCTGTGAGACCCATACTCAGAAGGATGTTCATGTGAAATGCTTGAGTGGAACAAATAACCACTACAGTTCGCGGATTGCTGGCGCAGGGGGCGAGGGTCGCGTCGAGGCTGGTCGAGGTGCGTCGAGATCAGTCGAAACATGTTGAGGTGAGTCGAGTTGGTCGCGACGAGCCGAAACTGGCCGAAATGATTCTAGACAAGCCGAGATGAGCTGAGGCGAGGGGTCTCGGGGGGGCTCTGAGAGCTCGAGAAGACCCGGGGGACATGGGTCACCCTCCGGGATTCATCGGGCTCTTTTGCGACCCAAGGGACCAATGCCCCCCCCCCCCCCCCCCCCCCGCCCTATCCCCTTGAACAATCAGTGCGAAATCAATAATCTGTGCAGTTTTTCTGCCCATGACAAACCTGCTCTTACTTTCTTGTTCACGATCCACAATATTATAACGCTGGAGTATTTGTGCGGGAGTTCGTGTTTGTGATTTTGTGAATGGGTATTCTTTCTTCAGTCTGTGCTCGCTCGCGCGTGCACGGACCATATGCAGTTTCTGGGGTTGACCTGGACTGCGCAGCTATAAAACCTTGTGACGCGTTGCGG
>SDVV010013220.1:0-15184 GCA_016164225.1 Gammarus roeselii | reverse complement strand
TATATGTATATATAGCTGTGCGGCACAAAAAAAAACATCTCATTCAAAACCCGAATCATATTGCTATGCAAAGCAGTTCCAACAATAATAGTCTTATGGCATCGATATGAACGAATATTTTTCCAATATCCACTACAAAGCAGATTATAAAAATACACCAAACAAACCAATTAAAACAATTGTTACATACTGCAGCTCTATGATTTCAAACACCAGAATGCCATGTCCACCTGACCAAATATTAGCTCATATAAAAAAAACTTTATTTCGTAATATATGCACACAGCGGGTAACATACACCCACTCGACCAAGGCCAAATACAGTACATTAAGGCGGCCTTTCTCCGTTTCAAGTCCCACCTCAAACAGTTCAGCCACCCCCTGTCAACACTCGGCCTCGTTCCCGTAGTCCGGGAACACTAATGGAATCATGTGGCAATCATAGCTACACTTGCTCGCTCAAACGGGACGTGCCAAAGAGAAAACGAAGTGATGGCTATTGCCGAGATTGGATATTAGTAGTTACAAGTGATGCAAGAACGGTCCGGCGAAGGAATTAGATAGGGATAAAAGAGCCGGTCGGGGTAGGACGCGGTGCATGCAACCTTGACTCAACCGGTCCGTACGGGGGTTAGCGCAGAAACGGAGCGGGAGCGGAGGGTACCGGAACTGGTTTGGTGCCCGAGTCACCTAACAGGTTATATATTTATATAAGGTTATTAGCATTTCAATGCTTGTGGGAATATTGCAACTTCGTTGCTTTCATATTGCACGTTCACTGCTGTGTCCTCTGAATGTTTTTTTTTATTGGATATTGACAAACATACATTTATAGGATTTTTTATTGATAATAATTTATATGTATTATTTTATATTAAAAAGCCTCACTTTCCGGACACCTTCATGATGAATTTTCAACCTCGATATCATTTTCTACGTTGCTCGCTGTTGTTCAATTTTACATCTGGCATAGATTCAATTAGTTTAGTGTTATTTTTATCCGGTTGTTTTAATCAGTACCCTGAGCTAAGCTTTACTTACTTCAACAGTATCTTCTCCATTCGTTTTTCCTGTGCTGTGAGATATCCGATGACGGAAAATAGATACAATATTTACAGAATGACTGAATCATTCCTAGAGAAGAATCACTTAGGAGTATATTTGACTCATTCAATGCTTGATTGATGGGGTTCGTAGCGGTGAGGGCTTGGGATATTTTTATACGTTTTGTTCATTTATCACTAAATACTCTTTTATATGATAAGTGTGGAAGGCATGTCTTAAAACTCAATTTGCAGCCTTAGTGTGGGAAAAGCCCTGTTTATTCCAGCCTGAAGTTAGGATTGCAGGCAAGATTCTGTGTTTCCCATCTATTTATTTCATATGTATATATGATCAATAGGAATAGTATGGTTTATTGGTTTGATTATTAGCGAGTTTAGGTATGTATTGTGGGATGTTGCAGCACCTACGGTCGAAAATCTATATACCCCATATTGCATTACCCAGTTTTGAAACAATTTCATCAGTGTTCCATTGACACGGTTTTCCAATAGCGAAAATACCTGAACGATATGGATTTAGTGTAAATTAAAATATTATTTTATGTATACATAGTTATGATCGATTGATTTAAGTTGAATTTGTAGTGTTTCGGAATTTCAATCAGTTAACTCATACAGTTTTAGGCATTTTAGGGTATTTTAGGCTTGGAGCATCCACATTATTTCAGGCACAAGGGGGTCGGTTGGTGCATTATTGTGATAGTTTTATATGTATACATGACACATCTGTTACCATTAAACAGTGGTTACTTTCGTTAAAGAGATGTTAATTCAACCCTGTTATGGACTGAAGTTGAGGCTAATTTCATTAGATTTTTTAATGTACTATACCGTATTTACTATAGGTTTCAGTTACGTCGCCTGCATGTCTTGGTATCTTATCCACATTTCTTGTTTGTTTGGTTAAATGATAGTTCATTCTCATTTATCACGTTTTTAATGTATGTTATGGTTATGGTAGAGAATCAATCTTTTTGCTTTGTTTCATCTCGTGAGATTCAGTATAGGTCTTTCAGATTGTAGCTTTTCTGTCGAATTTCCATCTTCAATGCAATCTGTTGATTATTTATACAATATCAGATTATATTACATATGTATCTACATTATAGAACATTATTTCAGGTCTAATTTTGTTACATATTGTTCATTTTTTAGTGTTTTATAAATCTTCTTTCATCCTGATACAATATTTGACGTAGTTATTATAGATATAGAACTGACGATTTGTCACAAATTTGGTCTTGCTGTTAGGGTATTGTATATTTATTGTAAGACCATTCTTCAATATTTAGGAGGAGTTAGAGAGTCCCCTAGGCAAAAGCTCATTCTGTTTATGCTTGTTTGTGTAAATGGACCGATTTATTAGGATCCATACCATAATGTAGTACATCTTTTATGTGAATTATAGCAGAGTAGAGATCCTTATATATTTATTTTGTATATTCATTGTTGATGTTGTGTTTTTTTCCACGAGAATCATATGAATGTATGTTTAAGAGGTGTAAGTCCGTACTGCATCTTTGTGGAATTTTCGTCATTGATCCCTAGCAAATGTGTAGTTTAACGTTTAGATGATATTTTCTGGATCGATTTGTCCTAGTGTAGAGATGGTTTATACTCTTTGGTTGTCATTTTGGAGTTCATCCATGTTCAATGTGAATTATGTACGTTCTTGTAGACGTCAGTCTTGAGTTTCATGGGCTTGTAGTGTTTTACTTAAGTCATCAGTAAACAGAACCCATTCTCGATAATATATTTTATCCAAGGGTAAAACCTTCATCATGATTGTAATACAGCTGAGGTAGTGGACAACAGATTATACCTATGAACAAAAGAGAAACTAGAACGTATGCAAAAATTTCTCAATGATGAATCTCAGAATGACTTTGAATTGGAAAAGATTCGAATAATTAGGTTCAAGAAGAAGAAGTGACACATCAATTGACACACGGGAACGGAATAGCCTTCGGTATCTGCATCAAAGATATGATGGAGTATAAGATGAATTTTGAGAGAATACTAAAATATAGTGATGAAAAAATCTGTTGGATGACGAACAATGCCGTTTAAATATCAAAAAAACAGGTATATGATATTGATGATGGCAGCAAGGTTTGTAAATAATGCTAATAAATACTAATAAAAACCATGTATGTTATCAATGAAATGTTTTTATTATCCTAAACTCGAAGGTTAAGTAATGAATTGTGAACATCGTGACAGTCGAGGTTTCATCGAATCTCCGAAATCAGTAGCAAAAAATTTGTTTCACGGGTTGAAATGATGCCAGAAAACCTACCTCGAGGAAAATGGTCTAGATGTGATACAGAATGGTATAATAAAAATCAGCGTCCGATCCGATCTTGAAACGAAGTCATCGTTAAGGATAAGAAAAATATAGGGAAGAGAAAAAAATGAAAATTCAGAGATGCATGTTGTCAAAGGTTGTGTGTCAAAACATGGTGTGAGACTATGTGTCCGTTAGTATGAAACTGAATACAAATTTGAAATACTTGTAGCATTCAATCCATCCAAGTTTGAAAATGAGGGATACCCTGGTAACATATATGACTCGAGAGTGACAACGAAATGAATAACATGTATGTTAAAGTGATATTTAGAGTTGTATGGATGGGTTCATATGTATATATCATTGACTGGAAACCATACGTAAGGTCAGGTCAGGTTATGATGGGTGTGAATAATATGTTAAAGTGACGTAAAATTGTGTCAAAATCAAAAACAATATGAATTACCGGTAACATTCAAACCATCTAAGATTGAAAATGGGTCCTCTCTGCTAACTTATATGGGATGAAAGTGACAACAACAAAAAAAACACATATGTTACAGTGATATTTAGAGTCGTTTGGAGGGCTTCATATGTATATAGCAATGACTAAACACCATACATAGAGTTAGGTTATGTTAGGTTTTGATGGGTGTGAATAGGCTAGATCAAAATGTAGAGTCGAGTGGAGAGAAGGAAAATGAATATATCATAAATCGATAAAAAAGTAACAAATTTATGCACGAAAACTCGATCGATACTAAATAATTCCTGGATTTAAAATGATAGGATAGGTTAAGCTGCTTAGTTCTTTTTACCTATCATGACGTGAAGGTGGTCCACAATAAATATCTTGTAACAATAACAACGGATTTTGTTCTAATGGAAAAAAAAACAAAGATCAAAGGTAAAGTGCCTCAGATGTTAATCGATCCTGTATATGCAAACAAAATGTGTGTAGGTGTGTGTGTGTGGGTGTGTTTGTGTGTGTGTGTGTGTGTCTACATTGTATCGGTAACTATCCCTGTATGCAACGTCATTATACCGTACCCAGGTCCTGCATATGGTACAAAGCGTGAATGTGTGTACTTGGTGTGTGACATTAGAAGAAAAACTACGAAAAATAGAGCCGTGTGGGAGGGATTTGATATGAACATCGCACAAAAATAATGACTAAATATCATACATTTCCATCAAACTTGAATGAAATACATAATTGCTGGTTAGAATGACTAGAACTTTGAGCCTATTATCGCGTATAACTGACCCACATTAAAAATGTAACAGATTGAAGTGCATTAGTTCTCTTGGATCCTACATGCTGAGTCTCATCCGAACATGTAACAGAGCTATTGATAAATTCTGGAATCCAAACATCTGCAGAAGGTTTTTTGCTGGATTAAATTGGAGAAAAATGTATTAAACTGCTTATGATATGAAAAATATACAGCCCTAGTGGAGACGAGCGATGACCAAACAATACTCAAAACTGGTCGATATTACTGGACTTGAAACAAGCGAAGTGAAAAAATATATAAATGTAGGCACGCAATCTGCTAAAGATTTATAAAACTACAGAGTCAAGTGGATAGATTTGATAAGGATGAAGGTTAAATCAATGAAAAGAAATACCGAACATATATGTATGAAACGGGGAAAAATATACAATCCTTGGTAATTTTAGGTTAGAATGAGTTAGGATTATGGCCATCATCACAGACCTTCAGGGAAAAATGATAAAGTGGATCTGGTAAATGGTCGAATAAGTCAAATATTCTGAATGGGATCGCAGACTCGTAACAAAAGCCTGAATTAATCAAAAACTTCAAAGTGTCTATTGTGCAAACGAAATACAAACATTTATAAAAGTAAAACTTGCGAGAATAAGCATCTAGCAAAGACCTGCGATTGGATAACATAATTGAGATGTACATTCAATTATTGAAGAATTTCAACACTAACACACAACACAAATTCCGGTAGAATAGTTCTCCAAGGTAATATGGAACCGGACCCAAATCAAATGTCGGAAGGGGGAACACACCAAATTTTTGAATCATTACATCCAAAGAAGCATATTTTATACCCAACATCCCATGAAAATAGCAAATTTATATCGAATACAGATATATTCCTATGATATCAAATCAAAATGTACACCAACATCTAAAAAAAATAGTTACATATGATTCCCTACTCTACCCCAAGCAACAATGATTAACAATTATATACGGTGTATCCTACCGCATCTAGATGATGAACCCAACTCCAATATCCGACGTGATCTGGTTCATGACTAAGATCGTATACAAACATAACATTCATACCGAAAATAACTGACATTTAACGATGAGTTAATGTGAAAAATGTTATTTTATACTATCATACCATTCAAATCTATAATAAAATTCCTAGACCTAACTGATGCTATGCCTGTGTTAGTACAAATCCAAGCCTACTGTATCATAAAAATGAACTCCATAATGCTTTACTAGGTCACTTCTCAGCAATCTACCACTGATATATAACAAATTTAGAGGTAACTTACAGTCATGATACGATGCCACAGACGTACCTCGAATCTGTTAACCCATCGTCTCTTAACAACGTCGAACAAAGATACATCCTGGACTTAACCAAGATCTAGACACATGTACAGTGGTCAAGAATGAGACTCAGAGAGTGTGTGGCCATAAAAAGCTTGGGTTCTGTTTACTGATGACTTAAGTAAAACACTACAAGCAAATGAAACTCAAGATCGACGTCTACAAAAACGTACATAATTCACATTGAACATGGATGAACTCCAAAATGACAACCAAAGAGTATAAACCATCTCTACACTAGGACCCATCGATCCAGAAAATTATCATCTAAACGTTAAACTACACATTTGCTAGGGATCAATGACGAAAATTCCACAAAGATGCAGTACGGACTTACACCTCCTAAACATACATTCCTATGATTCCCGTGGAAAAAAAAACATTACATCAACAATAAATATATAAAATAGATATATAAGGATCTCTACTCTGCTATAATTCACATAAAAATTGTACTACATTATGGTATCCATCCTAATAAATCGGTCCATTTTGCACAAACAAGCATAAACAGAATGAGCTTTTGCCTATGGGACTCTCTAACTCCTCCTAAATATTGAAGAATGGTCGTACAATAAATATACAATACTCTAACAGCAAGTTCAAATATGTGACAAATCGTCTGTTTTACATTTATAATAACTACGTCAAATATTGTATCAGGATGAAAGAAGATATATAAAACACTAAAAATGAACAATATGTAACAAAATTAGACTTGAAATAATGTTCTATTATGTAGATACATACGTAATATATTCTGATATTGTATAAATAATCAACAGATTGCATTGAAGATGGAAATTCGACAGACAAGCTACAAAACTGAAAGACCTATACAGAATCTCACGAGATGAAACAAAGCAAGAAGATTGATTCTCTACCATAACCAAAACATACATTAAAAACGTGATGAATGAGAATAAACTATCATTTAACCAAACAAACAAGAAATGTGAATAAGATACCAAGACATGCAGGCGACGTAACTGAAACCTATAGTAAATACAGTATAGTACATACAAAAATCTAATGAAATCAGCCTCAACTTCAGTCCATAAAAGGGTTGAATTAACAGCTCTTTAACGAAAATAACCACGGTTTAATCGTAACAGATGTGTCATATATACATCTAAAACTACCACAATAATGCACCAACCGACCCCTTTATGCCTGAAGTAATGTGGATGCTTCAAACCTAAAATCCCCCAAAATGCCTAAAACTGTATGAGTTAACTGATTGAAATTCCGAAACACTACAAATTCACTTTAAATCAATCGATCATTACTAAGTAGACATCACATAATATTTCAATTTACACTAAATCCATATCGTTCAGGTATTTTTGCTATTGGAGAACCGCGTCAATGAAACACTGATATAACTGTTTCAAAACTGGGTAATGGAATATGTTGTAGATAGATTTTCGACCGTAGGTGCTGCAACATCCCACAATACACACCTAAACTCGCCAATAATCAGACCAATAAACCATACTTTTCCTATAGATAATATATGCCTATGAAATAAATAGATGGGAAACACAGAATCTTGCCTGCAATCCTACCTTCAGGCTGGTATAAACAGGGCCATTCGCACACTAAGGCTGCAAATTGAGTTAAAAGGCATGCCCACCACACTAATCATATAAAAGAATATTTAGTGATATATGAACATAACATATAAAATATCCCAAGCCCCCACCACCAATCAAGCATTGAATGAGTCAAATGTGCCCTTAAGTGATTCTTTTCTAGGAATGATTCAGTCATCCTGTAAATATTGTATCTATTTTCCTTCATCGGATATCTCACAGCACAGAAAAAACGAATGGAGGAGATACTGCTGAAGTAAGTAAAGCTTAGCTCAGGGAACTGATTAAAACAATCGGATAAAAATAACACTAAACTAATTGAATCTATGCCAGATGTAAAATTGAAGAACAGCGAGCAACGTAGAAAATGATATCAAGGTTGAAAATTCATCATGAAGGTGTCCGGAAAGTGAGGCTTTTTAATATAAAATAATACATATGAATTACTATCAATAAAAAATCCTATAAATGTATGTTTGTCAATATCAGATAAAAAACAACATTCAGAGGACACAGCAGTGAACGTGCATTATGAAGCAACGAAGTTGCAATATTCCCACAAGCATTGAAATGTTAATAACCTTACGTAAATATATAACCCGTTAGGTGACTCGGGCACTAAACCAGTTCCGGTATCGTCCGCTTCCGCCCACCCCGTTTCTGCGCTTACCCCCGTACGGACCAGTTGAGTCAAGGTTGCACGCACCGCGTCCTACCCAGACCGGCTCTTTTATCCCTATCTAATTCCTTCACAGGGCCGTTCTTGCATCACTTGTAACTACTGATATTGACTTATGGGGAAAAGACTAAAGTGGACTTGAATGTGAGATGAATGTTTCGTTACATGATTATTTTAATATTGGTGTGAAGACAAATTTTAATATAATTTAAAATGAATTAGTGTTTCAATTTAAAAGGTTTCAGATAAATAAAAAATACAAACAGTCAACACAACGAAAAGATTGAAGAAAAAAAAGGGTTCGCTACGTGAAATCATCAAAGGTAGTATAATGTTTTGGGACTATGTTAAAAGTGCTTTCACGAATATGTCAGTGCGTAATCGAAAATGTCTATTAGTTGAACTATATGAAAACGAATGCACTAGAGGTTGACCTTACTCAAATGACATCAAAGGCGTACTGTATTTGTATTTACAGTCCTCCGTCGAGTGGTTTCACAAACATGATCACCAGTTTGCAATCAGTGTTTTGAACCGTCATGATTGAGTTCTAATACACCTTGAACATTCTAAAACAATAGATTTCAATTACCAAGTCCCTATATATTTACTTTACTAGAAATGTACTGCATACTCATAAACACATCATGTCAAACTTCTGACTGGAATTCCAGCAAATCTCTTTTATTAATGACATATTAGAGAAGGTAACGAGCCGTGAATAATTGTTGTGAAATTATTATATGGTGCTTTTCTTCTCATTTTTTAATTGAACTGATTACATTAAGAATTAATGAAAGCGACATAACTGATTGGAACCTAAGGGTTATAGGGTTGCTATAATTTGAGCTGTCTTTTCCAACTATAAAAAAAACGCCACTGCCTGTAACTGCTAGATAGTTGAGAAGTTCAATTTTGGAATACCCATTGTAACCCGCGACCAAACAATTCAGGAAAAATGTTATGTCCACTTTTCTGAGGCTAAATTTTCCTTAAAACTCACGACGTAATCTCTATTGTCGTAGGAACAGCTCATTGCGGAGTGGGCTATTTTTTGAAAAAAAAATCCCTAATGATTGTTCAAACTGGTTCGGCGAACCAAACGCAAACGCTAGATTCGTCCATATGAAAATCCCGTAGACTGCCGGATAGTGAAAATTCCCTAACGAAATGACCTTGTCTATTTCCGATTCAGTTTTATTTACGTTTTATTGAAGAAAATCTGGCCTAACTGAACATGCCTAACTCTATATAAGCAAAATTGGGCTGGTTCAACCAAACCCAACTAAATTTAGCGTGAAAACAGACTCACGTTATTATCAGAAGTGATTGTATCAGTGAATATTTGGTTAATAACATGCAAATTCCCTAACCTGACGCAACACTAGAAGACGGTACCTAGGTTGCGGGTTATCAATGTTAGCGCTAAATGTGTCTCAATAAATAACGAAGATTTATGAAGAAAGGAGAGCCTGGGGTAACGAGCATTATTTTGTTTCTTATATTTTTATTCACAATAATACTACAATGTAAAACATGTCATCACAAAAGACAGTTGAATGCAAACCACGATTCTGCAAATCAATTTGAGCATCAAAAAAGTGAGCGATTGCATAAGTTGGCGTTATCGAATGTTTCTATCACCACCCGTGGCGCATACACAAGTTGTTCACTACTCACTTAGTCATTATGTCTGGTAGCTTAAGTAATTTTAACTGTATGGAGCGTCCTCGTATTATTCTTTAATCAGTAATGATAACAAAAAAATCGAAGAAATGGTTAATAACATTTTTTTTATTTGTTTGATCGGAAAACCATATACTTCACGAGTCTGTGTTTATTGAAGATTTTTTTTTTGTGACTAGATGGTCAGCTAATTCTGAAGTGGGCGATCTTATCACAAATAACAATTCATTTATCTCACAGTTATTCAAAATGTAAATATTTGTATGCTAATGCAAAAGCTTTCAATGAAACGAAAGAAGACTGGATCCCATTGCTTCTATGATTGTCATGAACGACCATTCGTCAATTAGTTTTTTCTCATTTCATTTGGACTTATTGGCAGGTCAGGTGGACCGCTGTCCGTGGCTAGCATTATCTGGGTACACCCAACCTCTTTTGAGCCCTTGGGCAAAGCAGGGGATTCAATTAAGCTATTTTGAAATCATCTTTGCACGGTTCCAATTGATACTGTTTCTCTAAATGCAGCCCTCCCCGTTCGTCAGACAGACTCTTCAAGTTGCCCTCATTGATATACAAGGAATTAGATCAAATATCTGAGGAATGAGTGTGTCGTCGTCGTTTCTTCTTCAAATGGATAATGCCTTCATTAAATTGCATCCGAGTTGTTGTTTACGCGAAATAGTCAGCATCTTTTTTCGAAGAGACCGATTCATATTTCGAAGGGAGGGAAGTACAGTTCGCAGTAGTTTTGCATTCAGCAAGGAAAAAATGTGGAATACGCTTGATAAGTCATTAAAAGTTTTCGGTAGGTTGGAACCTGTGTTGTGTCAATTTACGCAATAGGAGGCTGAAGAAGTAAATGCCCTTATTGGTGCATTCATACTCGAAGAGCAAGGTTTGGTTGCTGATGCGTTTCCTTGTGGGGAAGACCGTCATATCGGGATTGCACTATAGTGAGGTTACCTCATACCGAATGATCACATATCAACAAGACTTAGAGAAATTGAGGTGCCTCAGCGCTCATCGTACATCAGGAAAAAATGTTGTACTGTAGCATAAAAAAACAAAAAGATGCTAACCATGATCCAGCATACAAGATTCAAGTGTTGTATTTTGAGTTAGCTGTTTTGCATAATTACAAATGTGATGTTATTCACAAGCCAAAATAGACCCATATTCTGAAAGTGCGTAGTTCGAGAGTTCAAAATATGGATCAAGGTATAAAGACACACTGATTCAAGACCTTATAACGTGGACCCATTTGAGTACTGCTTGCATATAACCTACCCAATGTGTGGTTTTATCAGGTCGCGAATCCCTCAGCTGGAACGATTCAAGACCTTAAAAATGAGGGTTGCGTTGGAAGTAATAATTTCGTTTCAATAAGGCCCGTACAACCAAGGCCCGTATACCGCTGTTACTGTTTAATACTATTATGAAGCTGTACACTGAATCGAAAAGTGATAATCAGCACCGGGGAGTAACCAGTGTATTATTTTCAGCTACTAAGAAATACGAAAGACTTCAAAAACCATCATCATTGTTTGGAATGCATTTATTGCAATTTTGTTGAAATATCCAATGCATTGATTCATTCGAGTCTGTGAATAAGAATTTCCTCTGTATAACTAAACACTGGATGCAGGAGAGGTAACGCGAAAAATATATAAATGTAGAACTGTTTCAGACAGCGATCGAAAACAGAAGGTTTTCATTCGTTTAAAAAAAAATCTTCACATAGTGTTATCTTTTCCTTAAGCAAGTTCAACGTATAGAGCTATTCATAGAACGGGGACTCTTTTGCTCAATTCCAGCCCCGCAACGCAGCGCGATGAATGTTTGGCAGAGCAAATCTGTGGAATTAACGGGAGCTTGAAAATTTGACCTCAATGAGTTAGTGAAACAAATGGAAGGGATAAACATGTTTTAGGTCCGAGTAAAGGAGGATTCGTTGACCTTTGCTGCACCAGCAACAAGTAACACTTAAATAGCAGTTTCATTTGAAAATGAGTGTGTGTTTGCCAAACGTGAGCGTGTGTTTATGTTTGGATTATCTAGTGACTTTGTTATTCAATCCAGAGACTGTGGAAATGATTCCATATTTTCACACGTCAAAATGAATACTTCATTAAATTCACTCTATGACTAATTTGCTCCCTCGTCGCTCCTGTGACTGCACAAACAAAGATAAAGTTCCAAGACAACCTTACGCACAACTAACCCATACGTTGTTCAACAATCATGCTATAATAGGAATGTTAACACGGGTTGTACTCGGAAACCTCCGTCATATGACCAGGAGTCAACTTCATATCGTATAATAGATTGTGTCGTGCACAAGACAGTGAATCGTTAAATTTATTTGTAGATTGCATTATAATGGATGCATGTGTTTATGTACAAATTGTTTGTCTAGCGTCATCATTTCGGCCACAAAAATATTGGAACTCATTCATTTCTGCCGAAAGAATTGATACAATATTTCAATGATTATATCGCAATAAATACTTATCGATTTAGGCGATAATATACCTTCAACCATACTCGTCGACTACCTTGTGAGTTGCTGCGCCAGAGAGAAAGAGACGCCGCAGGGAATTTTAGCTAAATTGACTATTTGATGGGTAGAGGAATACTAGGACGTTGTTAACCGTCACAAAGCTTATTCGTACTGCCGCAAATTTTGTTCATTTACATTAAGAGCATTATTGTTATATCCCAATGTAAGCCATCCCGGCCCTGCTCCACATTAGATGGATGATGCTGTCGGCCTAACGTCGGTACACGAAGATCGGCCCTGCTTTACATTAGATGGATGATGCTGCCGGCCTAACGTCGGTACACGAAGATCGGCCCTGCTTCACATTAGATGGATGATGCTGTCGGCTTACCGTCGGTACACGATGATCGGCCCTGCTTTACATTAGATGGATGATGCTGCCGGCCTAACGTTGGTACACGAAGATCGGCCCTGCTTTACATTAGATGGATGATGCTGTCGGCCTAACGTCGGTACACGAAGATCGGCCCTGCTTTACATTAGATGGATGATGCTGTCGGCCTAACGTCGGTACACGAAGTTCGGCCCTGCTTTACATTAGATGGATGATGCTGTCTGCCTAACGTCGGTGCACGAAGATCGCTCCTCCTACGTAGGTTCAATAAAACTGAAATCAACCGGCAGTTCGTGCGATAATCGTGTTAATGGCGCGACAGCGTTTGGGGAGCAGTTACTGAAGAAATTGTATTCAGGAGAAAATTCCTATTCTTGACCTTTTTTGAAAGATGGCTTACTCTTTATCATTCGTTCAACATCAGGTACATGGGCATTACAATTTTTGACGGAGTTTCGAGTTTAAGTAGAAGTTCAAGCAGACTCATTGTGAAAAATCTCAAATGTAGCGTGAGCTCGAAAGCAAAAACTCTAGCCTTATATATTTTATTGGGAGTTAAAGAGACGAAAATTTGCTCTGCCTGGCATATAATTTGAACCAACCCAGTTCAATGAGCAAGTCAGGATTGGGTCGTGTGTCCACCTTCTAGTTACAAGAGATCTTGTCGAGTAGTAACACTGTTAATAGCAAAAGCATCGATTTATGTTGCAGTGATTTAACACCCTCTATTGCCAGTAAAGCTGTCTGAACAGAACCGATGTGTTTGATTATTCAAGAACATTTTGTTCCGCATGTTTTTGTTTTTAACAATTACTTCCATCGATAAGTCGTATATTTATTCGTGTTTGCTAATTGTTTGGGCTTTTGTCGTATATGTTTTATAATTTATTATATTTGATTTTAAAAATTGGTTTCTGGCATAGGCTGATATAAAGGCTGTTATAAGACAAAAATATTGTTCTGAACATATCGTTATCAAGTACCATGTGCGACTTGTTCAGATGGACAGTGACGTTCATTTATGTTATTGGATGTTCAATTTCACGAGCCCTTTCACATCTTTTCAGATGTGAAATTCTCTTTTAGATTTAAGAACTGAGAATCTAATGAAGGACAGTAGAAATCGCTGAATAAATGTTACAATAGCAATGCAGGCCCCACGAGTGGGGACGATTCACAGGATTCATGGGATGCGCTTGACTGGAGGAGTGAAGCAGCGGGAGAGGATGGCGCTGTCAAGAGATTCATGCCAGTCCAGATGAAGCATTAATGCTGGCAAGGCGCAGTCAACAGGAGATGTGTTCGCCTGAACAAGGTGCAAGAATGTTCAGCAAGTGAAGAAGTTATCTGCTCCCAAGTGGCAAAGTAGCATCTACTTTCTTCCACGAACGGGAAAGAGAATGACGACATTTGCTTAATTCTTAACCAAATTACATATGTTTCTTCATGTATTCATGTTTGCATGATCTAATAGAAATTATTCGTTTAGTAGCACATGAATAATCAGCTGAGTAGGGTGCGGCATGAGTGAGGGCTCGAACATGCCATATGTGGGAGTCAATGAGTAATGTCGATGATGATGATCCGGTCTATTGTAACGACGACAAGCAAATATTCAAGGTATTTCGTTGGACCCACTTCCTGTTGGTGCATTGCTTTCCTGATCTTTGGTAACCAATCAGGCTCAGTTCCGCATGAACCAAGAACCGTTGATATTTAAACGCTGATGGTCCAAACTTTATCACCAATGAAAAATAGGTCATATTTACATATCATTTGGAATGAATCATCTGACATATAACAACATATATTTCGGATCTGGTCTATCATGTGGACGACTACCAATGCTTTTCCTCTCCGAGTTTGGCGTCGCTAAAGGCTTAGTTGTTGAGGTTATGGGATGACATTCAGGAGGAATCTATCAGTATTACATTGAAGCATTCCAAGCACTTAAATGAAACTGTGAAATTAGGAGGGGGCTGACATCAGGGTGTGATGCAGACTTTACGTTCTTACCAAAGAAACGCAATTTCACACAAACAAAAAATCTTGATTGTTCGACGATACCTTTTGGGATCATAGAAATATTAGTTAATTGAAGTCCTTCATTGGTCAGGGGGTTTGGTATTCGAAAAAAAAGTGGACTACGAAATCAGTTGATTGAGTATACACATACGGTATTGACATGGCGGTTCCATTTTACGTCTACTCATATTGCTCCTACGCCACCAATAATAAGTAGCTAACAAACAGATATAACAGTAATCAAACACTGATCTCAACAACGCGCTATTTTCAAAGTAAAAACTTTCCTGCAAGCAAAGTTTCGAACCCTGCGAGAGCGTCCATTTGCATTCCGGCGCACATTTG
>SDVV010013219.1:0-15184 GCA_016164225.1 Gammarus roeselii | reverse complement strand
GAAACATTAGCAGGCATGGATATATTACGTTTATCACCACATCGTCTAAGAATATATACCATAACTGTAATTACAACATTGCTGGTTATATTCTATTTAATCGATCTACAAATAAGCTCATACATATATAAACAAAACACGTGCGATGTGACATTCGGTCATAATATGACTGCATATATATCAACCAAAAAGAAAATCATGGCGAATGTTGTAGATAAAATAATTGGCGAAAATAACAAGAAACTAATTGAATCTATGCCACGTGTAAATTGATCAACAACGTACCTCGAAGATATGATATCAAGGTTGAAAAATTCATCATGAACGTGTCCGGAAATCAACAATAGTGCAAGAAGAATATGTGTGGAGTCTTAAATTTTAATACAGCTCGTAAATTATTTTCTAATTGTAATTATCAATAGAAAAATATCTTACAAATGTATGTTTATTATACCCCCAAAAAACATTCAGAGGACACAGCATTGAAAATGCATAAATGCAATATGACATGCAGCGAAGTTGCAAAATCCCCAAGCATTGAAATTGCTAATACCCTTATGTAAATATATAATCTGTTAACGTGTATAAGCTTTCCGCTCACTGACCCCGTCCTACCCTGCGCCCCCCCCTCCGCTCCTCGCTTCTGCGCGAACCCCCGTACGGCCGCTTGAGTCAAGGTTGCAGCATCGTGCCCTACCCTCCGCCCCGCCCAAAAGTGACTCTAGAAAGCGATTCTCGGTGCTATCTACTCTACTGTTAGACATCGTTAATGGTTAATGTCCTACATGTGTGTTCACAATATCCACTATAGCATTTTTCACTAATGCTCTGTGATGATGGCCGTAAACCTAATTCATCCTAACCTAATCTAACCAAGGATTATATTTGTTTTTCCCGTTTTCATACTTATGTTATATATTTCTCTATTGATTCAAGCTTCATTCACATCAAATCAATCCACTTGACTCAGTAGTTTTTACCAATCTTTCGCAAATTGTGTGCCTACATATATATTTTTTTCACTTCGCTTGTTTCAAGTGCAGCTATATCGATTAATTTCATGTAATGTTGAGTAATCGCTCGTTACTAGACTGTAGAGTTCAAACCATTTATGTAATCTTACCGCATACGTCAGTGATTGTTACGGGTGGTAGAGCGTAAGCAAGTTTTATGTACGGTTTTACTGTTTGAATAAAAGAAATTGTAGTGTTGGATATGTTGCTCCAACCATTTTCGTCTATTATAACGAAAATTTAATAAATACACCATCTTTCGAGATTACCTGATCAGTAAGTTGTTTTTCTATTTCAATGTAAGCGTTTCGATTGATTCTGCTTTTTCAATGAAAGGTTATAGAGTGTTTAACGTGCATTGGTGTAAAATTTTGCAATGGTCAACATTTGGATATTCGGTATCTGAGCATTACATATGTATCATTTTGCAGAAGGGTTAACAATGTCTGTCTCAGAGCAAGCATTCTTGCGTTATTAAAGTACAGTGGACGATGAACTTGTTTATATTTGTTAAAGTTTTAACGATGCAGACATATTGTGTCGGTACCCTGTGCACTGTACATTCTAATTATGACTTTACATACTGAATCAATCTAATCAGTGGTTGCACAATCAACCTAGCGCGTTACAGCTACCGAGCTGAAAGTTTTTTCAGGGGAAAATAGTAATTCATTTGATTATATATTAAGGAAATATTTCGAAGAGTCTGACTCGTTACAAGTACTTCTCTCATGCATGAGGCACTCGCTTCTGTCATGATCTGGCAGTATAGATTTTATCCATTGTTTTCAACGTCACGAATTTAAGTATATAATGGTTTTGTCTCCAGCATCGGGGGTAAAGAGATAAAAATGTACATCTTCAATTACAAATGGACATCTTCAAAGATCTATAAGTTAAGGTTTTATATAGATGTATCCAGACGAGCCTTCATTTTTATATATCCTATCTCTCATGCTTCAATCGAGATTGCTACAGCTCCTGAGCGTGTTCAAGAGTCGAGAGCTCATCCCTATTCAACCGGTAAGTATATGATTGAATAATTTTTCTTCAATGATAATGGATTCTCAATATAAGAAAAAAATGAATACATTATAGGGAATTGATAGATATTTTATCTTAACAATAAAGTATGTTAATAGAAAGGAATATATACAGGGAATTCTGTTTCGTGTTATCTCTTTGCCCAGATTCGGATGCAATGGAAGTTGCAGCCGGGGACTCCTCCCTGCCGAAAATATGCGATCTCTCCGGTCTTCTAGCGATGTTGGAGGGTCCAGTGGGGGATCCCATCTCTACTGAGGACATGTCGACTCGGGAGGGGTCGAGTCAACAAGAGGGTAAATATCGTCTTATTGAATAAATAAATAATTAAGTAAACATGGTATTTTGTCATCTACTATATATTTGTTACTGGTGGCGTTAATTATTTTCAGGCTTTTTTATTCACACAATAACATTATCGTGTTATTTATACATACAATAACCTTCATATTATTTGCCAGTTCTTGGCGGAGTGGATCCTGGAAAGAGTAGGGGGATTGCTATCCTCGGGGCCATCACCTCTCCTACCTTCCAGGGCACCTCCACGAGCGTTCAAGTTCTCGATGATGTGAATACTGAGCATAGAGCTACATCGTCTATACAAACCGGTACGTATTTTCACAGTTTTTATAATATGTTGAATAGATATATAACAGGACATCAATGTAGGAATATCTACACATTTTGAGCAAAATGTTATTTATTCAATTATAACAGGTCCTAAATGTATACGATTGTGTATGTGTTTGTTGTGAATTATTTCGTAAATATTTTTTCGACAGGATATTAGTATTCAATGTTATGGTTTCTAATTCACCCCTTTTTGTCCAACAGATTGTCCCCGGGTAAGCGAGGAGGAGGACTGTGCCATCGTGTACGATGGTCGACTAGAGCATACCACTGACTCTAGCGGGAAATCTGGGCTACCTTCTCGAGCCGTGAAGCGCCCGCGATCCGACACCATCTCAACCACGGTCACTACACCTAACGCCGCCACCGCTGACAGGACAAATGCCCCCCCCCTCCCTCGTCCCTTCCTCTCTCCGTACGGGCACGCTTCCCCGTGCGACCGCAAGTGACGAAGCAGCTTTGACCGCGCCTACTTCCGATGGGGAGTTTACTGCGCCATCACCGAAGAAGAGAAGGTGTGAATCGAATACCCCTTTAGCCGCAAATTACGAAACATCCCTGTTTCAAGGACGTAGTTTCTTAGATTATATAATAGAGATAGGATTTCAGGAGGTTGTGTGGAGTCAAGCTATTGATGACCCGGAAAACGGGTGGTCCATGCGTGGGCGTGGATTTTTCAAAGATTTTTCAGATTCCTGTACATGCGATCACTGCCCAATTTTTACTAGCTTGTCATGAACATTCATGGGGGCCGTTTTGCCCAGAGGGGTATCTAGCAGAATATGTATACTTTTGTGAACCCTTGAACCTAGTGGGATTCATTAACGACCCAGATAACTTGTCACTACCTAAATCGATCATAAACGCGTGGATAAATTATTTAGATCAAGACCAAGATACCGTCATATTTTCAACTGAATCTCCCCCTCAAGTGGCTCAGATTATTGATAACGACCCTATGCCTAATGAAGGCGGTGAGGAAAATTCAAACGATATTTTCGCAGATACAATGCTATCTGAACTTGAAGATAATTTCATTCCCCGAAATAAAGCTCACACACGCGAAGACAGCGATTCTACACTCGACATTCATCAACCCGTTGATATTTTGGAATGCGAAATAATTCAAAAAGGTGATTTGGCACAGCTTAGGATACTCGATTTGAGTGCCATTGAACCCATTCCTGGCAACTTCCCTCATGCTTATTATGTAGAAGAGGATGTAGAGTTTGGAGACGATGTCATCTACCTGGTTATATCTACAACTCAGATTGATTTGTCTTTGGACATCACTCAACGTTAGGTGATCATATTATGAACGATAGCTGCACAATGAATGATATCATGAACAGCGTCTTTGAGCATCTTGCAACAATAATAGGGGATAGATTGGACGTGTCTGACGTATACCGTGACGAGAATAATAATCTAGATCCTTCGATGGATCCGACGTTAGTATTTTTCGAAGATCAGATTGGCTTACCGATTAGAGCTTCCACCCCAACCCTGGCTCGTTGTAATGCTGATATTTCCTCAACAATAACCTAACCTATGTTTATATGACTGATTATTGCCAAGGTGGCTAATCGATTGTAGTGATTGTATTATTTTTAATTTGTGATAATTTTCAAAATAAATTTCAAACATTTCTTCTTCGTTAATCAATTCATGGTGATTCGAGCCTCGCTTACTAGTTTTTTTGTGGGTGAAATTATTTTTAAACAATAAACAAAGTTTTAAAATACGTTCTTTTATCCTCCGTTTTCAGTCTGGGCAATGCCGGGTCATCTTCGGATAGCAATGCAAATACGTTCTACCAATATCCAATACCCACATACCAGCACCAGCACATCAATCTTCTTGCGCGTATCCTCCGTCACCATGGTTTTCGCAGCACTTGCAATGTCAGCCTTGGAACGCTCAATTTTAATATAGCTATCCGTCTTGGACCACCTCATGGTACCCACCTCATGGTTTCCTTTTTGGAGAACCATGTGTTATGGACATCCGCCACACACACTAGCTGTAGCTTCACACCAGTTTTATTGCCCGCATCACCCACAACATCAACAAATGGACGAATTTAGATTCTATGGAAAATACCCAGCAACAGACATCGACTACAGAAACTGACTTGTACAAAGTCGGGCATGATGCATTGCAAAAGTCAGAATAAACAAAGTATTTTTTTTAAATTATATTTATTGAATAAATTCTTACATTTTATTACAGTTTTTATTTCTTATAATAATGCTTGGATAATTTACATGAATAAAGGTCTGTTCGGCCCTTCTGCGATGTCTTCAGAAACTGAGGGGAATGACCAAAATTGTATTCTGACCCTCCAATGTAGGATTTGTCTGGAACATCAAATATTCTAGCAATGCTGTCTTGACCTTGGGGAGGGTTTTAGCTCTTTACTACATCGATCGAATGGGTCTTGCCATCTTGATCGTGTTGTTGAACACCGGAGTAGAAGGTATTGGTTGAGGAATCTACCATTTCATATTTTGCTTCAAGTCGTGATTCATTTTCGGCTTGTTCCAATGAACATTTAAATCCACGAGTCTCGGAGGTAGAGTATGAAGGATCTTGTATCATATCTAGGACTGTATATTCTTGTGTTAGGAAGCTCGCAATGACGTCTGGGCAAATAAGTATTTTAGATCTGTGACCAGTCGATTTTGAGTTCAAAAACATCACTGAACAACCCTCTTGATTACACAGTAAATCTACACTACTGGTCTCCTGACGAATTAGAATAGAAGAATCCATTTCATCTTCAGAATATTTAAGATAATTTTGAATGTAGTCAGGGTTGCCGATACGAAATTATCACCCTCGACGAATGAGAAGCGTTTCAGTTGGCGATTATAGGAAACAATCAAATTATCAATCGTAAACATTTCCATATTGGTGAGGGGCTTCATGTGGTCGAGATGGATCACGGGGTCGGGCGACGCGAGGCTAAAATGGATCACGGGGATCGGTCGACGCAAGGCTGTGGTCGGGGCGGTCGACACAAAGCTAGGCTATGAGCAGGCTTAGGCAGAGGAGGTCCAGGCTAAGCGACGAGGGACGGATGTGTGTATCCATCGACTCAACAGGGCAAGTTTTATATGATTCCTACACCCACCCCACCCTATCCTCCCACATGTTACGGTGATTTCAGTGCCGTACAGGTTTCATTTTGTTTACGTTTGATTTGATTTTTAGTATATTTTGAATTGTTTTGTTAATCTATTTTCTTTACTCCTGCAGTATGAATAAAGACGATACGCTGATGTATGATACGCCATTGTTGGACACTCGAAAAGTGAACGGTCAACATGAAGACCTCCGTCAAAGTGAGGTAAATACTGAACCGACACCTGGATTAATGGCAACTTAACCCCAAATAGGTACCTGCGAGCAAAAAGGTGATAGCTAGCAAAAAGGCGGTAGCTTGCGCAAGCCTCGCAATGTCTGCAATCCCAGCGCAAGTACTAGCGCAAGCCCGCAACCCGGGGCTGCCCCGTTCCGGTACAACGTGGAGATTAGCCTACTGCTCCGTCTTCAGAACTACCCGGAGATCAGCCTACTGCTCCAACCTCAGAACTACCCGGAGATCAGCATTCTGCTCCGTCTTCGGAACTACCCGGATATCAGCCTACTGCTCTGTCTTCGGAACTACCCGGAGCTCAGCCTACTGCTCCGTCTTCGGAACTACCCGGAGTTCAGGGTACTGATGGTAAGGATCCATTCGTCGCTTAGCCAACTGCTCCGATACTGCCCGGAGTTCAGCCTACTGCTGCGTTGGCGCTGTCTCCTGTTGAACAGATCGTTACTCGGTCTACTGATGCATCCTTGACAGTCTCCTGTTGGACATTTCGTCGCTACTGATGGTTCGGCTCCGTTGGGTGAGATTATATTTCACCCACCTACCTCTGAAGGTAGTTTGGACCACCATTTTGTCCCCTCGACATTTATTCCAAACACTGAACATGCCAACGTATGTTCACTGTATGTATAACATAAGGATGCAAGGGACGATACATCTATAGATGACAAGGACTGGGTGTAAAACACAGAAGCGGTCCAGCTGACATAAACCGTGGTTCTAAGTGAGTTGATTGAGGATCTCGGGGTAGTCTTACAAAATGAATTAGAAATACAGGAGCTACACGGTAGTGGCTGGAGTATTAATACAGTAACCGCTGTTTAGCTTAAATTCCACAAGACAGGGGCTAAAAGAAGAAAAAAGTCTTGGCAACTATGTTCCTTGGCCCGCAAACTGTCCAGGCCAGCACTGTATTGTCAACGTCAAAACAAAAATCATAATTATGAATTGACAAGCATGATTGCCCACTTCCACTTGAAACAGGAAACAAATCTCTCAATTAAAAGACAACAAACGGAGTGTACAAATCTTCCGTACAATAAACAGATATTTCACCTTTCCAAATCTTCCCTTGAACACACTGATGGCTTTAGAAGATTTACCAAATATTGGAAGGGACTGTGAATTAACATTAGACCATATCAGCTCACAAAACAGAAGGAAGGTTATGGCCTGGTCAGAGTATACAGATACAGTTTAGATGCCAGTGAGAAGAGTAAAATCCATTTTGTGCAAATCTTAGATGCTAATCATGTCGCTCTCATACCATGTTTCTGGAAATTTATGCGTACATTAAAAAAGAACAAACTATAGAAACAACTTTTACTGCCCCTTCTGCATGCGAGGGATGCACACAAGCAAAAAAGCTGGACACGTAAAATTGTTTTCGTCCACTACAGGCTTGCAAAACATCAGTATGCCTGAAGAAGGCGAAATGTATCCATTCTCAGCCATGCATGCAACAATGAAACCCCTGTTGTATGTTATTATGACTGTGAATCTGTGCTAGAGCCCAGCTAGGAGGGAAAACATGTAGTCACATCAACACACACAAGGTGTGCGTGTACAGTTATACTCTAGTGGATAAAGACGGGAAAATTGTAAAGCACAAAGAAGTCGATTCGACTACAGTTCCCCTTGAGGAGATAGAGACACATCGTGTCAAGAATATGCTACTAGATTATAATGATTACATGTCAACATTACCATTATACCCCGAACCCGTCCTCACCAAAAAAGACGTAAAATTTTTTGACGAAGCTAAACATATGAATGCTGCGGAGACGCTTGGAGAACATGGTAAAAGGCAAGTACACCATCATAACCATTACGTGGATGGGGTCTTCAGACCCAATAAAGAAGTGATAACAGGAAATTACATTACGGCACTATGCTCTAATTTGTAACGTAAGAATAACGGAGACACTGCAACATAAGCCATGTATTGCTCACAATGCATCGGCTTATGACATGAGGTTTATCTTAAGAGGATTGGACGGAAAAAATTCTCATAAATAAATGTATTGCCAAAACAGTCAGCTAAAATATTTAGCATCTCTCTCTCCTTGAACGATGACACCAGCAAGTACGGTGTCAAGTTCATCGACTCGTTCTCATTCCTCAATTCTAGTTTAGACAGTCTTGCCAAAAATCTTAAAGATGGTGGCCATGACATGTCGCTCCTGAAATCCCAACTCACAAGTCTGGCTACAATGACAAGGTTCTAGAACTCACTACTCGAAAAGAACATTTCTGCCACGAAGCCATCACATCGGATTCTGTACTGGACAAAACAAACATCCCATCGCAACAAGCCTTCTACAGTCAAACTTTGAGGCAAAGTGATCGAAATGTGGCATGCATCAAACTGAAAGACGTTGCGTGACTACATGATCATCTACCTGCTCAACGACACGCTGCTGCTGGCCGAAGTCTTCCAAAAGTTTAGGGAGACCATGACACGCGGCTTTACCCTGGACCACGTCCATTTTGTGAGCGTCCCTGGCTTTGCAATGCATGCTGCTCTATACGAAGGAAAGATGAAACTGGCGCTGGTCAAAGATATCGATCTCCTGCACTTGATTGTCAAAATACACGAGGCGGATTCGTGACGTTGAAGAAAGGTCTAACCAAAATAAACAATCCTCGATGCAAGGACTATGACCCTACATTACCCGTGTCATCAGCAGCAATAGGGGACTTTAACAGTCTTTATGGTGGATGCTTGAGCGAACCCCTCATCATTGGCAAAATTCTCGAGCTCACACCTGAAGAAATTCAAGCAATCGATCTGGTAAACACAGACTGTTCTGGCGAGTATACGTAAATTGTCTGTATCGATGCCCAAGTCAGCGATGAATTTGCTCGAGAAACAAACGAGCTGCCGCTACTGCTACATCACAAAGAGGTCACCTTGGACAATGTTTCGCCCTTCACAAAAAATCTCTTGCCTGGCTCGGAACATCTCAAAAACCGAAAACGAGCAAGTCGTAAGCTAGTTGCTAGTCATCTACCTCAAACTGACTACCATGTATCCTTGGAACTTCTTCAAGGACTAGAAGTCACCAAGGTTCATCGAATATTTCGTTTCAAGCAGGAGCCTATCTCCAAATGTCCAAAAACGTCAAGAGTCTACGAACTTCTTCGAAAAGTCCCTGTATAAGCTTTTATCCAATATTATTTTCGGAAGTCTAGAGGCAAAAGTCGTGTGTACCCCCAACGTGTTCCAAAAACACGCTGCAACCCCCTCCTTGAAAACTTCTACGCCATCGGCCACGAAACAGTCATCATGATTATCAAACAAAAAATATCCGAATGGTTCATCGACTCCAAGTTGGATTCTACGTGCTTGAAAAAGCAAAAACAAAAGTCTACAGCTTCTTCAATGACACACTAAAGCCACGCTACGGTGACAAAGTCTCGCTCATCTACTCGGTCACCGACTCGTTGCTGAATCAGTTCAAAGGTGTGGCCGATATTGAGGCGGAAATGCGACAATCTCCCCTGGTTGAACACATGGAATTCTCCAATTATCCTAAAAATCATCCCTTGTTCGATGAATCCAAGAAAAGACAGCTAGGACTACTGAAAAGCGAAACAGCTGATGACTACCCGAGTGAGATCATCTGCTTGCAAACCAAGTGTTACAGCATGCTGCTCGAGTCCGAAGCCACAAAATCAGCTGCTCAATGTGTCAATTACCAGACACAAGCCAAAATAAAACATGAACAATACAGAGACATCCAAAAAACATACACACACTTCGAGATCATACACAACATTCGTGCGAAAGCACGAAGCGATGTGACTATTAAGAATTGCTCCAGTAAGTTCGAACTCAAACGCTACTATCTCGACGCATGTACAACTCATGCCTAAGGGCATCCGGATATTCCTAAAAAATCCATTGAAAATAAACCTACCGTCACTAAAAAGAGAAAGCAATGTGACTCGGGTGATGATGTCGATGTAAACATGGATTCAATATGTAAGAGACGCAAGTCAGGTGAGATCGTCGTGGGCGTGTGTACTAGAGGGATGACGAAAGTACTTCCACATCAACAAATTTTATCCTGTAAATGTTCATAGCATGTGAGTATTCCTTACATGCTCTTATGTGAATAATATATACAATTGAACATGTTCGATTGTCCACCTAAATATGTATTGAACATGTGTGAACAGGTATCACTGTAACCTTAGACCTAATATGAAACTAACATGACGCAAAGATGTTCCTAAAATTATGAAAATGTTGCTGTATAAACCCATGTATCTTTATCATAAATAAGAATGTATAAATAAATCTTGTTTCATTTTCTACAAAATAAATGCATCTGAAAATACGTGAAATTATCTGCAGCTATTTTTTTCTTAACGATGCGATCGAATCTTTGAAAAATAGGCATACAACGGGAAAAAATGATCCTGTGTATCCATGTATCTATTCCATAAATGAATATGTATAAATAAATCTTGTTTCATTGTCTACAGAAAAAATGCATCTGAAAATACGTGAACGTATCTGCAATTATTTGTTTCTTAACGATGAGCCCTGACGAAACTCCGAAAATATATACATACAATGGGTATTATCAAAAAATATAGATTTTAGCTCGATAGGGTCACGAACATTCTACGGGACTCACTAATAAAGAGAAAAATGTCAAACCTAGGTATGAAAACGAATGAGCACCGATATCATACGGTAACAACATCGAATACATAACATAATGTGCGAGCAATAGAAACCATTGAAATAATAGGGTGCCTGTGGAACTATATAAAACGATATAAAAGTAGCCTAATAAAAAGAGACCTACAACAATAAACATCTTAATATGTAACGTCATTTCTGGAGAACAAACCAATTAAATAAACTAAAAGCATACTTACCGTCAATAATACGTATTAACAAACTGGCAAAAACTCGTAACGAGAGGAGTACATTCAGAGATCAGATCACTACATAACACTGATATATTATGGCATGTCTTGGTCACTCTCCTCCCTATATTCTACTCCCATATCCTCTCCCCTTCCCGAGTGTTCACTATGTACCTACAGTAATTAACATGACCACAAGAGAATTTGCCTCAACCTACAAGTATAATGGCCGATATATAAAGTGGCTAAGTCGGTCACACTAAGAAATAACATACTTCCTAACACTTACATAGTCCGAATCAAAAAATGTGCTTTTTTGGCACCCCAAAAATAGGCCGTTTTGGCGCCCCAAAAGTGGGCCGTTTTGGAACCCCAAAAATGGGCGTTTTTGGCACCTCAAAAATGGGCGTTTTTGGGGTTATTACAGCTCCTTAAATATATTAAAAGTATAATGATGAAGATCTTGAGGTTGATAATATAACATAATATGACTTGAAATTTCTTATCCATGACGCGTTTCACTGTCGTGAGCTCTTCAGATGGACGTCTCAGAAGCACAAACAAATTCCATTAACTAATTCAGGGATACTAGATCTTAAGGATGTTCCTGAAGTATCTTATCTACGAAAGAATCAGGGTAAAAGATAATTTTGAAAACTAGACGTTCAGATGAACAATATCGAATGCTCCTAGAGCTGATTAGAAATTATACAGAATGCAAGCTATCAATACATAGTCCAGAATAAGTTAAGTATACACTAGTAGCTATAAGGACCGGGAAACGCGGAATTTCTCCGGTCTACGGGAATTTGCACATCACATTTCAGCGGTGGTGGCGGTCGACGCGAAAGCGGGTGACGCGAAGGCTTGCGGGCTAGATAGGCAGTTTTCATGTTATGCACATTTCAATTTTTACTCTGTTTTTCATGTTTTTTGTATTTATGTAGGTTTTTTCTTCTTCAAATGGTTTTATAGGGGTATAATTGGTCACTAACTGTTGCTCGTTATATATATTTATTCGTTTCTGGTATTGATAGTGTCATAAAAAGTTTCTGGAGGGGTGGGGTGTAGGGATCCCCTAGGCGGCAAAAAGTTGGATGCGCTTTGGCCAATTTGGTGAGTTTGCTCTTATCTGTTTTTTGTCTTATCAGTTATTTCCGTGGCATGTTACCTGTGTTTGAGTGTTTATACCATTATATATTTATTTCTGGTGTATACCTCTATATATTTTTATTTACATTAACGTTTGTATTGTAATCTAGTGAGGATATAATTGACTCATTCGGAGGTTGTTTGGTGGGGCTGTTAGCGGTTGGATGCTTAGTACCAGCCTGATATTAAATTTTAGGCCATGATCTGTGTATTTTCCAGTCGTTTATTTCATATGTATATAATATCTATAGGAATAGTATGGTTTATTTGTCTGGTAGTTGGCGAGTTGATGTTTGTATTTCGGGTTGATGCAGCAGCTTCGTTACGAGAATCTAGGCAATGTTTTGTGTTTTCCATCAATTTATTTCATATACATATAATATTTATACGAATAGTATGGTTTATTAGTCTGATTATTGGGGAGTTGATGTTTGTATTTTGAGCTGATGCAGCAGTTACGGTTGAGAATCTATCTACCCCATATTGCATTTTTCAGGTTTAAACCAGGTATATCGGTGTTTCGTTGACGCGGTATTTCAACAGCGAGAGTACATGAACGATATGGATTTATTATAAGTTATTATATTGTGTTATGGATACTCAGTAACGATCGATTGATTTATGTTGACTTTGTAGTGTTTAGGGTATTTTGAATAGTTATCCCATACAATTGTAGGAATTTAGGATATTTTAGGTTTGCATCGTCCATGTAGCACAGTATTTCAGGCATAATTGGAAGGTTATTGCATCATTTTGGTGTTTTAAATGTATATTTACAATTCTGTTACGATTAGGCCGTGGTTACTGTAGTTAAAGAAATTTTAATTTAATCCTGTTTCGAACTTAGTTGGGGAGTAGTTTCATCAGATTTTGTATATACTATTAGCGTGTTCGTGTAGAAGAATTCCACACCATTTACTTTAGGTTTCAGCGTATATTGCTGGCATGTCCTGATATCTTATTCACGTCAGTTGTTTGGTAAGTTATATTTTTTTTTCGTTTGTCTCGGATTGTAATGTATGTTATGGGTATGGTAGAGAATTGATCTTCTTGCTCTGTTAGAACTCGAGTGTTTTAGTATGTGTCTTCCAGTTTTGAATGTTCTCTGTACAGTTTACATCTTTGATGCAAGGTATTGGGTATAATATACAATATCGGAATATCACGTTTGTATCTGCAATGTAGAAACTTATTTCAGGTATAATTTAGTTACATGTTTTTTTTAGTGTTTTATATATCTCTTACATCATGGTACAATGTTTGACGTGGTTAATATAGATATAGAAGATCCCATTTGTTACAAACTCAATCTTGCTGTTAGGTTATTTCATGTTTATTGTAGGATCATTCTTCAATATTTAGGAGGAGTTAGAGGTGTTCCATAGGCAAAAAGCCCGTTGTGTTTATGCCTATTTGTGTAAATAGACCGATCTACTATACAGGATACCCTACTGTATTACATTTTTAATGGGAATTAGAGCATAGTAGAGCATGTTATTTAGCTTAATTTTTATTGTTGTTGTTATTGTATGATTTTCCTACGATAATCATAGGAATGTATGTTTAGGTGGTATAAGTCCGTACTGCATCATTGTGTAACTTCGTCATTGAACCCTAGCAAGTGTATATCGTAACCTTTCAGAAGACGATTTAGTGGATGGTGTGGTCCTGGTGTAGAGGTGGTTTAGACTCTTTGGTTGTCATTTGTAGTTCATCCATGTTCAACGTGAATTTTGAAAGTTCCTGCGGACGTTGATCTTAAGTTCCATGTGCTTGTTAGAAAAGTTATCCGACAAGTTGCTGATCGTTGTAGTGGTTTACTTGGGTAGTCAGTGAACAAAAGCCTAGCTTTTTGTGGCCACACTCTTCGAGACTCATGTCAGGGCCATTCTTAACCACTGTACCTGTGTATAGATTCTTGCTTATGTCCAGGATGTGACTTTGCCCGACGCTGTTCAGAAACGATGGACTAAACGGATGCGTGGTATGTATTTCTAAGGTATTCTACCATGACTGGGTGTTACCTCCAAAATTTGTTATATGTCAGTGGTAGTTTGCTAAGAAGTGACATAGTGAAGCATTCTAGAGTTCATTGTTATGACACAATGGGCTTTGATTTTTATCCTACTAGAAGCATAGCATCAGTTAGGTCTAGGAATTTGTTATAGATTTCAACAGGTATCGTAGTAGAAATCACATTATTCGCGTTAACTTAGTGTTCAATGTAAGATATTTTCGAAATGGCTGTTATGTTAGCATATGATTTTTCAGGATACAGATCACCTGAGGAGTTAAAGTGCAGGATTATTTCTATTTATTACAAGATCGGTAGTGTAAATCAGCATCATGCATTGATTGACCATACACCTTCCATGTTGGTGTAGGGTTTACCCTCTGGGCGACGGCAGGATACGCCGCATTTGATAATTAATCAATGTCGGTTAGGGTTGAGTAGAAAATTTTATTTAGCTTATTTTTTCAGTTGTTGTTGTATGTGTCGATTGGTTATCATAGGAATATATCAGTATTAGGTGTAAATTCTCGTAATTTCATTTAATGTTGGGCATAAAATACGACTAATTGGATGTAATGATTCAGAATATTGATATGTTTTACCTCTCGATATTGGATGTGGGTCAGTTCCCTGTCGTCTTGGAGAACAATTCTAACGGATTGGTTTAAAGTGTTAGAGTTTAAATTCTTCAATATTTTAATGTATATCTCAATTATGTTCTTTACTAGATGCTTATTCCTGCATGTCCTACTTGTAAGAAAGTTTGTGATCCGTTTGCAGTTTATACACTAAGAAGTTATTGATTAATTCAGGCTTTGTTATGAAATTGCGTTCCAATTCAGAATATCTGACTTATTCAAGCTTTCACCAGATCCACCGTAACATTGTTTCACTAAAGGTTTATGATGAGGGCAGTAAACCTAACCCATCCTAAACTAATCTAACCAACGATTATTTTTCCCCCGTTTTCAAACTTTAGTCATGTTTTTCTTCATTGATCTAAGCTTTATTCATATCAAATCTATCCACTTGACAATGTAGTTTTACCAATCTGTTGCATATATA
>SDVV010013218.1:0-15184 GCA_016164225.1 Gammarus roeselii | reverse complement strand
AGACACTAGCCTACATAGTTTCTCCTCCGAATCCGCAACCAGGGCCATATCATCAGCAAATAGCAACTGGCTCAACTGCCAACTCCGCCCATTCGCTTCCAAGAGTTCCAAGCCACGACCCAGCACACTCGCGTTCACCTCCCTGACCACTCCATCCATATAGAGGTTGAACAGCCAGGGAGACATCACGCAGCCTTGTCTCAGTCCCACTTTCACTGTGAACCAATCACTCACCTCGCTCCCCACTCTGACACATGCTCGGCTGTCAGCATAGAAACTCTGCACTGCTTTCAATAGGAAGCAGTGGAACACGAGCGTATGAAATTTCGTTACAGCGCAAGATTGATGCATGGGACTAATTGTCTAACACATCTTAACTGTAGGGAATATATTACTTTATGGGCGTGTTAAGAGAAATCACGTCATAGCAGGGCGTAATTTGAACTCATCATAACATGATTTCATCTAAGAACACATTCCAGGACCCATCACGTCTATCAAATAGACGTGAAAACATACCAATATGAATATACATTTTAATTGCCCTCAACACGCTTAACCCCAACATGTCAGTCGGCTACACAAAAAAAATGAAAACGAACACAATAAAACGAGTCAAAATATTTCACAGTAGCCAAGTCACCTCATAAGAACGAGTTCAGGAAACGGTACCTGAAAAAGAGCGTGGGGTTGGGCACGTTCGGTGCCTTGTCCTCGTAAGGCTCGATGATTATGGTGAAACCGTGCAAGTAGGTGGAGAGCAGCGTGGCGAATTGAGCCACACTCACCAGCGGGCTCACATCGCCCAGGTCAGTGAGCTCCAGCGTGCGGATCATGGATGACAGGCGCTCAGAGCAGAACCTGACGAAACAAGTGCATGCAACCGTTTAATGGGGTATGGCAGAGCATTTCGAGCCGAGGCGAAGTCCTTCGTAAACAAGGCGCGTCTCGGTGATCATAGCAAGGTGGCATTTATTGTAGCCTCAAGAGCCTGTCCACTGTTATTTTTAGATTTCCTTATTCACTTGAGGTATGAACTGGAAAAATGACTGCCGTACACATTATTTATAATCTCAGCTGTTCCAAGGTCATGCAAATGTTTCATATTCAACGGAAAATTAGCATCAGGTAACACATTCATTTATGGCAAGACGAAGGGGGACACAATTGTGCGGCCTTGAAGGTAGCTACCATGCTACTTTTGAGCATATAAATAATAATCTACAACTTTCAAGGTAATACTGTATATTCTAGATGATCAGAATAGCACAACGCCGTTGACAAGCCTACAAAGAGAACTGAAATTTGTACAAATTTATAAGGCAAGGTCAATCTGGCCGAATGTCAATATTGAGCACTTTGTATATTACATTTTTTAACATTTGGGACGTTATGTTTGTCCTATTAGGTATAGCCGGAAAACAGACAGAATAATTTGTACAGCAACTCTGGTCATTTCTAGCTGGTGTTAGGTATAAAATTACCTCCCACAGCGTAACAATCATGTGTACCAGCATCGTGTTATTTGTAATAAAATTATATGACTAGGATACAGATGCAAGGCCAAACTCAACATGAAGGCGGCGACCGACGCAAGGCGCCCTTCACACTCCTTTCAAGCATTCACAGGCTTGATTTGAGCCTCATTTCCACCGGAGCCTCAACGAGAGTCATACTAGGCTCCCTGTAGGGCGCGCCCGTCATCGATTCGGGTAAATTCGCACGGCATCGCGTGCGAGAATATTAGTCTTGTCAAAATAATTAAATCAATTACATATTTCAATTGTGGCATATTCGCGTACTAGCGCGTACAAGAGAGTAAAGAGTGAACGCGTATCTTCGTAAATGTATTGTTTTCTCTGTGCGTAATGGGGTGGAGAGACCACCTCACTTGCACAGGTGTTTGGGGTTTAGACAGCTTCGTGTAGTCCAGTGTGTTTTCCGAAAGCGATAAACTTTTTACGGTAGGTTGCAAGGGGGATTTAAGAACGCTCGTTGGGCTGCCGCGAGTGCGTTGCAATTCGTCAGTAAGTGTTTCACGCTGATAGCTACTTGGTGACAACAGGGGCAAGGGGCGCGTTTGGGGTTATGTCGACATACATCAGGAGGTGGTTGTGGGTTATCCACGTGTGTCCCGTGCACAAGCGGTTGATGAACACTTGGTCTTTTCTGTTGGTGAACTTCGTTTCTCATTCTCCAACTGAGGATTTGACTGAAAGCATTTTTTGCCCACTCTGTTGCAACATTTCACCCCCATCGGGATGTTATATGGAAGATGATAATAGGGAACCAGTCCCAATAACGTATTGCGAAAAATTGTTCTTGGTGAGTAGCTGCCAGTTTAGCAAGCGGGTCCGCAAGTTCGTTTCCTCTTATTCTCACGTGCGTGGATCCAGCATAATTCAACTGCCTGACCCGTCTCTGGCATCACAAAGAGATCGTGCTGCATTTTCCGTAGAACGGGATGTACGCAGTGCAGTGTTTCGAACTGGGTGAGGATACTCAGACTGTCTGAGAATACTACGTATTTGGGGAATCGATCTGTTTCTGCAATAGAGATGGCCAGTTCGAGGCCTCTTGTGGGATGTCCCCGCACACAGCGGCGGCTCCCACTCCGTCCGCGGTTTTGTAGCTGTCAGTGTATATACGGCGGTGCTCTAAATATTCTTCCTCAAGTAGTCTTAGGAATTTCTGCTGGTACACGTTGGTTGGAGTAGTTGCTTTAGGGTACACCTGCTGGTCTAGGTTGACCGGTGGTAGGTTGATCATCCATGTTGGTGTGTTAATTTGAAGGATTCGGTAAAAAAATGAAGGCTTAATAGATTTACGATTGATGTTTAGCGAGGTCAGCAGGTTGTCCACACGTAGGGAAAACGGTGGGCATATATTCTTTTTGGACGCGAAAAGGAGCTCATCGGATGTGTTGGTGATGTGGCTGATTGCCGGGTTGTTGATTAGATTTCTAGTTTTACAATAGTATTGTAGCAAAAATTTGCCTCGCCGGAGCAGAAGTGGAAGTTCGTTAGCGAGCACGTTAAGAGATTCGATTGGGCTGGACCGGAACGCGTCGGTTGTGATACGCATAGCATTGTTTGCGATGGTCGAGAGTAGTTTTGGCTGCTGAACCGTAGACAACGGCTCCATAGTCCATGCGCGATCGTATTATAGCTCTGAACAACGTCATTCCGGTGTCCATGTCTGCACCGAACTTCAGGGATGTTACCGATTGGATAAGTCCCGTCGACCTTTTGCAGCGAGTCGCCAGGGCTGCAATGTGGGGTCGCCACGTGAGTTTAGGGTCCCACAGAAGACCCAGGAATTTTATAGTTTCTTCGTACACTAGAGGGGTGTTGTGCAGCGTTAGGGCTGGTTTCAGGAGTAAACCGGGCAGAAGGGTAAAGTGCATGCTTTCAGTTTTAGCCGGCGAGAATCGGAATCCGTTTAGGGACGCCCAGTTCCCGACTAGATTTAGGCACATCTGGAGTTCATGTTGAATTGTTATGAGATTGGAGTGTCTGTAGCTCATTTGTAGGTCGTCCACGTATAGTGATGAGAGCAGTCTTCCGTCTCAGGGAAGAATGTCGGCTAAATGATCGATTTTGAGGATAAAAAGAGTGACACTGAGGACGCTTCCTTGGGTGACGTTCATTTCTTGCGGATATGACGGAGACAGTGTCGCAAACCTTGACCCTGAAGGTGCGGTTTTGTAGAAATTGGTGGATGAAAAGTGGTAGGCGACCTCTCAAATCTTTACGGTGGAGATTCTTCACGATCCCGTAATTCCACGTTGTGTTGTATGCTTTTTCAACGTCGAAAAATATGAAACCACATGTTCGTTTCGGACGAAGGCCTGTCTAATGTCTGATTCTAGTTGTACGAGGTGGTCCATTGTGGAGTGGCGCTTACGGCCACTGCACTGGATGTTGTTAAGACCTGCATGCATTTCAAGGTTGTCGACGAGGCGTGAGTTTATCATTCTTTCCAAAGTCTTGCATAGGACGCTAGTTTGGGCAATGAGACGGTAGTTATGCGGGTCACTGTGACATTTTCCGGGTTTGGGTATCGGGGTAATTACGGATTCCCGATTGATTAGGGAAGAATGAATTCGAATACAACGTATTGAACACATTAAGTAGGTGCTGGATAGCGTTGTCAAGAAAGTGTTTGATCATATTGATGCGCACTCGGTCTAGCCCGGGTGAGGTTTCACGAGTGTGGTCGATAGCATACTGTAGTTCATGGAGGGAGAAAGGTTTGTTGTAGAATTCTTCATTTGCGGAAGTGAAGTCGATATGCTCACTTTCTCTTAGGATCTTTACTCGTTGGAAAGAAGCCGTACGATTGGTTGATTGTGATATTTGGCTGAAAGTTTGTTCTAGTTTGTCCGCAATGTCCGTGTAGGAAGAATAGACAGTGTTTCCGTCCGACAGTATGTAGATAGGTCGCTCGAGGCGACCTTGGATACGTTTGATTTTTCCCCCCACTTGGGAAAGAGAGGTGTTTCGATTGATTGTATTAACTAATTGGGTCCAGCTTTCTCGCTTCTTCTCCATGCTAGTTTGCGGAACACGACTGTTTCCCTTTCCAGGCTACTCGGTTCCTGGGGGAACGTGCGCAACGGAAGGCCCCGCACATCCTGTCACGCCGATCCTTTGCTTCTTGTACCTCCAAGCACCACCAAGGTTTTTGGAAAAAGGTTTAGGATAAATATTGGGGAATGCATGCCGTAGCTGCACTTTGGAATTTCTCGTATAGATGTAAGATAAGATCGCGTTCTGATATGTCTTCGGGAAGGCCCTCTCATCGTTCCATGTGACATGTGTCGAGTATTCCTCCCAGCTGTCTTTCCGGTAGTTGAATCAAAGTTCTTGTGCGTCAGGGTTGTTCGGTCGGTTAGTAAGGAGCGATATGATCACTGGGTTGTGATCACTGTCATGTGTTGAAGGCAGGACTCCCCGAACGAGTTGGGGCGCTAAAGTAGGGGAACAGATTGATAAATCGATGACGGTTTCAATTTCGAGGGTGATCCGTGTGGGTTGTCCGTCGTTGAGAAGGACCAGGTTGTGAGTGTCTATGGTGTTGGTCATCATCACTCCTCTGGGGTCTCTTCTCACGCATCCCCACACTTCGTGGTAGCTGTTGAAGTCTCCGAAGAGGAGTACGGGATGATGCAGTAGGTTAAGCAGATCGGTCATTAGTGCCTCCGTGAGGTCGTGGTTTCGTGACGAGTAGATAGATACCACTGTAATAGGTCTTGAGATACATATCTTAACTGCGACAGCTTGTAGTTCTGTTCTCAGAGGGAGGAGGTGATAAGGTATACTTTGATGGATCGTAAGTGCCACTCCGCCGTGTGCAGTCACATTATTGTGACCTTGGCGACGGTGTATGACATATTGAGGAATAGAGAAGGTGGCTGTGTCGCGGAGTTTGATCTCCTGGAGGCCTACCACCAAAGGTTTATGGGTGGAGATTAGCGATAACAATTCATCGTTCTTACTTCTAAGTCCCTGGCAATTACACCGAAGTATTGTGTTCTTGTTCATTTCGGATTTGTTTCACGCCCAGATTTTGATGGTCTGGAGCGGTGGCGTGCGTGGTTTGTGGAACTTTTGTGATGTTCTTGTCTATGAGGCGCAGGTGTCCTAGGTCAGGAGCGTTCGCATGAGCGTCCGCTTTCTGTAGAACATGATCTCCTAGACTCACTGCGTTCTCGACTGTGAGTGCTCTTGTAGGAGGAGGAGGACGAGGGAGTACGATCTTTGGGTTTGCTTCTTGAGCAAGCGCGTTCCTCTTCTATGGAGTTTTTTTTAGACATTATGATGGACTGAGTTGAGATATTCGAGTCGTTGGTATATTTGAGTCGAGTGCGATGCATGGTAGATCAGTGGTTTTGGGTATTAGTTCTTCGTTGAAGATTTCCAACGCATCCTCGCGTAGGCGATGGTCGTTCTCACTTGTGAGATGTTCTGATGTTTGGCATGTTAGCTGAGGGTTGAATACCTCACTTTGGTTTTCGCTGGGTGCGGTTGCAGTTAAGACGGTCAGAAAACGTTCAACGCTCTGATCGAGGCGAGCTGTGGTTTGTGGTGTGCTGCTAATCTTTTTGCCTCGTGGCGAGAGGGTGTCGCGTATCCCGCGGTCGTCGTCAGAGGAATCTTAGTCTCTCGGCCTTTCCATTTTCGGGTTCTTGGACCTCTCCTCGAAGTCGACCGAGGCAGCATCCATCGCAGTGCTTTCCTGGGCACTGGTGGATTCATTGCTTGGGGCGCCCGCCTCTATTACGAGGGTGGTCGCTGGGCTGGTTGTGGAATGGTTAGTACTGGAGAGGGGTTTTGGGGTCATGGTAATAGTTTGTGTTAACTGTACGCGAGTATTGTATGATCGGGTAGACTTAGTTATAGATTTAACTGCTTTGGCGTTATTTAAATTATGTCAGTTTGGGTTTTTGTCGTAAAATATTTGGATGACTTGTTTTCGCGTGACTCTGCAGTCGTTTTGTATGATTGTCATTGTTTTTTGGTCCATGTATTTCGGGCTGTCGCGGTCACCTGCCTCATGGAGGCATTGGCAGTGGTAGTATTCAGAGTGGCGGGCTGTGCAGTCCTTTCGGTCATGCACGCCGGCGCACCTCTTACAACGTTGAGATTTGTATAGCTGGCAGTATTTGATGACGTAGCCGTATTTCAGGCATTCTTTGCACATTGCAGGCCATATCGCCACTGGGTAAGTTTTGGTTTTTCCATGTTCGCCTGGGATTACTATGAATTCCGGTGTGTCAGGTTCTGGGCAAGTGATTTGATATGCGGTGGTGTGGGTGTTCCGTGGTTTGATCCATTTTGCTAGAGAAACGTTTGTGACTCCGTAATCCTTTGCTAAACGAGCTGCAAAAGCGCTCAAGTCAGTTTTAGGAGTGTAGTTGAAAGTGTATATATTTCGTTTTGTAGCGTTGAAGAACAGATGTATTTCAACAGTTACTTTGCGTTTGTCTATTTTGTTAATTTTTTGAACAGCATTTCTTTGATCGATATCAACGACGTGAGTCAGATATTTCTTTCCCTGTCAGCTTATGTCCTTCAGTCTACCTATGTCATTACATTGACAGATTAGCATAGAAGCAGTTTAGGCCTGTCACTGCATTGACAGAGCATCTCACCACAAAAATTAGCAGTAGGCAGATAATTCTGCAGTAGGGATAATAATTCACCTTTGGCAAGTGACCTTCAGCACTCACACTGAATATCAGCTGTAGTTGTTTACAGATTGCGTTAGGTGCTGGTGGTTACCATGTATGATGCTAGTATACTGCGCAGGGTGGGATAGTGTTTCTTTTCATATTAACTGCAGTGTATTCATATATTTTGGCCACTGAATATTGGAAATGAATTTGGTGTTTTTGCGGATGGGATATGGGCATTGATCATTCAAACCACCCATAACAGCGAAACATTAGCAATTTGTTAAATCACCCATAAAAGTTTTAGCAAACGTGAGCAAAACAATGGCCAAGTTCAGAGCACTGTTTTGGGATAACTGGAACAAATTTTAAAAAGCCAACGTCGTGTTTTGCGTCTGGTTTTGTTCTGTAATTCAAGCCATGAAGTTCATCAATATTTGACAGAGCCTTAGCATTTTAAAATGCGGCTTTTGTTGAGTTTAAAGCGTGAGGTGCAAGACCTAAAATTTGGCAAAAGTCAAAGTCCATAAAAGAAGTGCAATAAAAAATTGTCAAATTTAGAGCCTGATCTTAAAAAAACATAAAAGAATTGATACAAATGCCGACTTGGAGCTTTACCTACCTAAAATGTTCATATTTAATTTGCACCATCAAGCGTTGAATCCATGACGTATTGTCCAATAACGACGTTGTCAGAGGACAGCGTAGATTTGCGAGACGGTCACTATGCCGTAGCAGGGGTTAACCAGTCACACTGTCGCGCCCTGCTACTGACACTGACCTCTGCCCGCACTCATGACAGTGTTTAGCGAGGTCTTCCGGCCGTAGTTGTGCGAGTGTATGAGAGGAGCGTGAGGTGCGCCTTGCCGTCGGCCACCCCATTTTCTGGGAGATTTGGCCTAGTGTCTGTATCTATAACTGGATTATTGACGCTTCAGCACTTCAAAATCCTCTCCCCAAGCTTTATTATGAAAAAAAAATTCGGAAAGAAAGCGACGTGGAGCTCTGCACATGGTGCTTCCCTTTCATTAGATCTACTAAAACGTCAAAAACTAGGCATCGTCCGACGCAGTGCATGTTCCTCCAGCATCTTCAGTTCCTTATAAGAAATTGTATAATTAGTTACGAGCGGTTATCTATGATCAGGATTAAAGTGTAAATTCCTAAAAGGACTTCCCCATAGGGCGTCGCTTCACTCATTGCTACCGTCGCAACGTATACAGAGCCGGCGGACATGGTGATACACAGAGAGTAACCGACATAACAGCCGTATCGGATATGAGCTGGAAATGTCTATGTTCAGAGCGCTTTTATGAAAAGAAAACTTTAGAAATATGATTCATAGCTCTGCGCATGGTAATGTTCAAAATGTAATCCATTTAGCGACGGAATACATCTATTATTAATGAAGTCTTAGCTTTTTGAAAAACAACTACCACAGGGCGTGAAAGCAAGGCCTAAAATATAACTTTTGTTATCTCAATTCTCTTGATAAAAAGCTATTTCTCTGTAATGTAGTAGAAATGAATCTTGAAGAGAAAAGATTACAGAGACGTATTTAGGAGAGAATCTTGATAACATTCGTTGAACGTAATTTTCGACCGATTTAGACCTTTGTGTCTTTTAACCTTACTCTGTTATTTCGAAACTTTTTAGTTCCTCGACTGTCCCCGAGTTTTTCCGGTAAAAATCTGGCTAAATGTCTGCTAGGTACATGCTAGATACAGCGTGACGTCTTCTGCGCTTTGTGGTCTAAATGTCTTCTAGGTACAGCAGCGTCTCCCGCACCCCGCTGTCTCGGCGAGCCGAAACCCTCAACCCTGTCCCTACTTATACAAGCGAGCTCTGCCGAGCTCCGTCATTCATGAGGGCTAGCAAAGCTGCTTACCGTAAGGAGACGTTAGTGCGTTGTTCAGATAGCATGGGGAGGAGGAGGCCCTCTTATGGCTCTTACATTACAGAGAAATAGCTCTTTATCAAGAGAATTGTGATAACAAGTTATATTCTCTTCCACTTCGTAAAAGCCATAAGGTTTAGCATAGAAAATACCATCATGTAGCGCAAGCTGGCCTATGCCAGAAGAGCACAGAAATTGGATGGATCGGCTGCATCTTGAACTGAGTGATCTCAGAATAGCGCTTGCCGTGTAAGGAATGATGACCCAGTTGTATAAATGGGGATAATGACTGAAATCATAGCCCAGTACAAGTATTGCTTGGTGCCTACCACAGCCCGTATACTAGCTCATAGCTGGCAAATAATATGCGGGCCTAGAGTATGAGCTCCCGAATAGTAATTATGTACATCAATATATACTGCCTTCTAGTATGAGTGTGAATGAACAGCCAGGTGTGAGGGTCTGGTTTCATTACTGGAACTTGTCAGCGGTCAGAACGAGCGATCATGGAAAGTTCTTGGAAAAATGTAGTCCTGTGCGTGCCGTTGCTGCAATATCAGAAACCTCGTTTCCTGCTGCGAGAGCGACGAGCAACAGAGTCATCGGAAAGGGCGCCAATACTGACGTCGTCTGAGTAGTGAAGCGAGGGGAGGCAAGCAGGTCGAGAACCGGTTCCAGCTGCCACTGCGGCACGAAACGCCATAGTGGTGGGTTCTCGTGAAACTGGGCCTTTGCCAGTTCCTTGAAGATGGCCTCGCGGGTCATGACGCAAAACACATGAAAGAGAGGCAAATAAAGCGCCTTTCTGTACGCCAAAACTATACGAAGAACGAGCTACTTCTACTAGCCGGCATAGTGCAGGGACGGGAAGGAGGTGGACTGGTTGTGGACTGTACCTTCATGGCGCGTAGCTCCGCTTTGAAACGAGTCCAGCAGTTTTGGTATTGGCGTTGTGTGGACTGCCTGTGCGTGTTGACCAGGGTGTCCGCGAGCGATTCCTTATATTTGATGGTGAGCACCGTTTAAAAAAACTTGATGCGAGATAACTCGAGACGGGTCGTGATGTTAGAAGCCACCTCCCTGCCTTCGACGCGCTTGAACACGTCGAGGATGGGCGAAAGGTCACTCTAGGACGCAACGACCTTGGGCCCCCAGAGTGCGTTGTGGTGGTCGGGCACCACGAGGACACCGCTGTAGCGGTACGTCTCGAGCTTGTGTGCACCTGGTGGATCAGGTTGTATGGAGGACACAGGTATATTCCCCTTTACCGAGTCCAGTCGCATTGGAGGGAAACCACGAAAGATGCTTGTGGGTGATAAAACCAAGCTGCAAAAGGTGAGGAGCTGTGACTGCGACAAATTTGGTGTGTCCACAAATTTCCGCCTCCACAAATTTCCCTCCCCAAAAATTTCCCTCCCCACAAATTTCCCTCCCCACAAATTTCTGTCTGGACAATTTTTGTCTCAACAAATTTTTGTCTCGACAAATTTTTGTCTCGACAAATTTCTGTTTCGACAAATTTTTGTCTCGACAAATTTTTGTCTCGACAAATTTTTGTCAACAAATTTCTGTGTCTACAAATTTCTGTCTACAAATTTCTGTGTCTACAAATTTCTGTGTCTACAAATTTCTGTGTCTACAAATTTCTGTCGACACATTTGGTGTCGACAAAATTTAGCTGTCAACAAATTTTGCACATTGACACATTTTGCATGTCGACAAATTTTGGGTGTCAATCAATTTTGGGTGTCAATCAATTTTGCGTGTCAATCAATTTTGCGTGTCAATCAATTTTGCGTGTCTATAAATTTTGCATGTAGACAAAATTTCTGTGGCCACAAAATTTTGTTTTGACAAATTCATGTGGCAACAAATTTATGAGTCAACAAATTTTTTCCTTCGAGGAAGAGGCACAGGACCACCGAGACAGCAAATTCAGTCCGTCTGGGCGTTTGCCATTCGCATCTGTGGCTCTGTAGAGGCAGTGGGTCACAAATTTACTGCCGAGATGGGCCGCCACGTACTGAATCTTATCCTTTCAAAAGGTTGCAGAGACCCTGTGGGTCTTAGTGTGGCGGGAGTGTGCTGTTAGGTGCTCAGTGGTAGCTGTACCTCCATCAAGCAGCAGCGCTCGAATGAATGACAGAGCTCGGCAGAGCTCGCTTACACAGGTAGGTAGGGGGTTGGAAGTTTAGGGTTTTGGCCGGCCGAGACAGCGGGGTGCGGGAGACTCTGCTATACCTAGAAGACATTTAGACCGTCAATCGCAGGAGACGTCACACTGTGCCTAGCAGACATTAGCCAAATTTTTACCTAAAAACTCGGACGCAGTCGAGGAACTAAAAAGTTTCGAAACTCTCGAGTAAGGTAAAAAGACACCAAGGTCTACATCGGTCAAAAACTATGTTCAACAAATGTTAGCACGATTCTCTTGTAAATATGTCTCTGTAATGTTTTCTCTCCAAGATTCATTCAAATAAAAAGCAGAAGCGCAATGCTAAACCTTATGGCTCTTACGAGAAGTGGAAGAGAAACTCGGTCCCTAAAGCCTCATCGAAAGAGAGAAAAAAAAAATGAAAAAACTATGTGTAGCTCAGCGTATTGTGGTGATCGTTAGTCAAAAAATTATTGCACACTTGATAGTCAAAATTATTGCAGTGTCAAATTGTTGCACAATTGGCAAAACCATATCATTTTGAACAGAAAAAAAAACGAAACGAGCGTTACAGTGGACGAAGAGGCTGACAAATATTTTTTTCAATCTTATGAACCTGTATAAAGGTGTAAGACACATCATTCAGATGAAGAAAATAACGGTTCTGCGTGAAATAATATTACTTCCGCAAGGGCTGATAGACTAATAGGAAATATATACTTTCCTAACAGAACTAGTATAACCATCACTGCCATCACCAGGACAGATGCTGGTGATTACCCCATATCTCCCAACCTGAGCGGTTTCCTGTCTATGAAGGCCCTTGTCTTGAGGTCTCTGAGCACAGATGCGGGGCTCTCGTGTACGACGTGCGACACGCTTAGCCTCATCTTGATGTAATCCACAAGACGTCGCAAAAACTGGATAAAGTGGTCGGCCGTTCTGATAGTGCCCGGGATGTTGCCTGAGGGTGAGGAGAACACATAGTTAATTGCGCTGCATGTGACTGCAATAATACAAGTATTTAGGCTACACGCCGTGTCCCTCTAGCATGGGGTGGCCGATGATAAGAATACCCTTATACATACCCACCATTCAATCACAAACTCGAGTATCTTAGCATTGAAGCAAGAAGAAGCAGTCTGGCTTTGAACTTACCCAACCCTAACTGGTCAGGTCACATTGAATACGAGCAAGCTTGTAGAGACATTTTACCAAATGGGCTAAAAAGACAAAATGATGTTAGAAGGCACTTGATACATTTTAACTTCAATTACTTTTTTACTTACTGCAACACAATATTATCAGTGACCCAACTACTCTTTACCACCCAGGAAATAGTTGAAGCATCACTGGCTCCATCATATAGCACCTACCCTCAATAACGTCTTTAGGCAGTGCAGGGTTAGAGACTAGGTCTGTGGAGCTACCGGCATTCCGCAGCCCCGCCACTAAGGCGCCGTACTCCTCCTTGAGCCGGGAATGATCCGATTCCTTTAGTCTGAGAGAGAACAGTCAACACAAGTAGGTCGGGTCACACGATGACAGCAAAAATGAGTAGTAGCTCATGCAGAGCAGCGCACGTCATACATACTGCGGCAGAGAGTGAATGCCTATAATCATCTAAAGCAGACCATTAGATAAGATGTCGAGATTGCGCGCCCTTGGTGCCAGTACCCGCGGTCGGTTTCCAATGACCAATGGCGTTCGATCGCTCATGTTGCAATAATATAAGGTACACTGAGATCACGATCAAGTGATCGTACACCTTTTTGACATAAGACAAGAAACCTGACAACAAGTATCTGCGTTGCATGGATCAAACTACTAATAGAAGTAACCTTATTACGTTTCATAATAAATGATGCTAATAATTCATGAACATAGACTATATTAATTTAAAAAAATTAAATTTGAAAAATAGTTATTGATCAAGATGGCCTTAACTAATGAGTACTCTGCTGGTGAAAAAAAATCCATCCGCAACGTGTTAAATACTAAATACTGAACACAACATCGGCCGCTGTTCAATGTCTACAGTTAAACTAGATTTAAATTTCACTTGCGATAAATCTGTTTGCGTCATCTGACAGTACTGACGGGTATACCTTTCACTCACAGCCGACTTACCTGGAAACATGGTCTTGCAAGTTGGTGATGCATGTTTTTGCTTTGTCCAAAACGCGTCTGTTCAGATTGATGCTCATGCTGTCCACGCAGATGTTATCTGATGAGACGGAAAAAGCGAATTGGCAATAAAACTATCAAAAGAATAGCAAAGTCGAGCGATGTGTATCTTCTATTAAATAGGATTTTTATAGCAGAGGCTAATTACAATCCTAAATATTTTCAAATGGAACTGCAGCATTTTTAGCTACAACGTATGCCAAGTACAGGTCTAGCCAATTAGATATGTGAAAAAATAAATTGTTTTTTAGATTGAAAACTATTCATGAAGAAAGCAAAGGCAGAAACAGTAAAATATCTCCACCATTGAACAAATAACAGAAGCAGCCTCACCGATGTTGTGAGCCTCGTCAAACACGACGCACGTCTCCTTCTTCATTTCCTTGGATACGATCTCTGCTATTTTGGGGTCCAACAGGTAATGGTAGCTGTAGACGACAATTTGGGCGTTGTTGACCTGCACACCAAGAACAGATCAAATGAAAAGAAGCAACTTCATTTATACTGACTGGCAGTGGAAAGTCGGTCAGATTAGATTACAGTGGAAAGGCTTTCCAACGCGTTGGAGGATGTTGAAGAGTTGTATCAAAGACTGGCAAGATGGGTTTAGTCGGACACAAATATTATATATGTTGCTATGACAGTATACCCAAATTTCAATTAGGTTTCACACTTGAAACGTAGGATTACAATCACCTTCCACATCGGATAGCAAAGTTTAAATTGCCACTAAAATATGTAGGATAGGTTAGCTAGGTAGTTTGATTAGATTAGAGTGTCAAGACTTTCTAGTGCACTGGAGTCAAAGTCCTTCCGGCACCGAGCATCAGACCAGCAGCCAGTGCTGCATAAAGTAGTCGACATGCCATCATCCGTCTTCGAATCGCAGTTTGCTCAGGTCAAAACTGTTTATAAGGAGAAGTCACAAAAAATGTCCTACTCAAAATGAGCAGAGAAACGGTGGTCCTCCGGGATGGAAGAGGTCTATCGGTATGTAAGATTGATTATGATCAATTCAGTACAGATCAGACTTCAGCCAAGAGGTAGGTATCTCGAAGGTAGCTGAGAAGCGGTGCCTCTGAGGGAACTTAGTAAGCATTAGGGGGAGTGTATTCGAAAGGTCATGGAACCGGCTCTTGAGGAAGTGTGTGTGTGTCGACATTCCGTCCATGTTAGGCACTCTGCCAGACATCGGCTATTGTGGGCGGTACTAAACACTATAGCTACAGTACGAGGGTGACAACACCTCTATTAATGTCTGTGCGTTAGTCTACTGGGTCCAATTCTCAGTAGGCATAGAATCATCTCAGCCCGTCGAGATCGGCTGCTTGAAGAGACTAGGGTGTAGGTGTCTTTGATAGTGCGCAATTTATTTCTTCTAGAAACATCAGACCATTCAATGTTCCATTTATTTCGCACAGCTCTTTGAATTGTTGGATAAAAGTCTTCATATGGAAGTGGACGCTGTCCTGCTGGGTCAGGCTCCAATACAATCGAAACGTTCAAGTCGCGGCTCGATAAGTTCTACATAAATCGCCGATAAATAGCTAAACCGTTCCATTTCCTGTTGTTATAAATAAATTAGAAATGGCACATGAAGCTCTCTTAGACGTTCTACTTCAAAACTAATTCTCTTGCCACCATAAGGCAACCTAGTCTGGGCCAATAGGCCTCTTAGACGTTCTACTCCAGAACTAACACTCTTGCTACCAAAAGGCAGCCTAGTTTGGGCCAATAGGCCTGTTGTTGTCTTCCTACACTTGTAAAC